>CABFWB010001196.1:54233-68378 GCA_902151455.1 Timema bartmani
GTTATCCAACGACGTGACTACGCATTGTTTCCATCTTTTGAAACAATTTCAAGGACGTGGGAGGGGTGCATCGGCACCCTTGGTTACAATTCGGATATATTTACACTACCCCACGTCCTTGCTGGTCTAACTGACAAGGATACATAGCAAGCCGACAATGCACGAGTAGAGAATTTGGATACAGCATATTAACGCGCTTTGCGGACCAAACATTCGAGGGCACTTCACTTTAGTTGGGCAATGGTCAATTGTGCCTATCACATCTGGAATTTGTAAAATTTCCCACGATTTGTGTGTGATCCAAACAAGCACCCAAAAAAAACCAAAATGGTGTAAGTTTTTTTGAAAAAAATAAATAAGATATAGACTTTTATATTTTTGCAATACCCGTTTCCCCATTCTAGCCTGTAAGGCTGGCTAAGAAAATTAAATTTTTCATTTTCCTTGCCCTTCCTCAAAGGCGCCTGATTCTATGGAAAATATCAACTTACCACTGGCCCAAGGCCATAACAGGTGGGGACCGGGGTTGTGATGTTGTTTGTGTACCCCAGCCCCTCTTAAAGTTAACAAAAATTAATAACAATAATACTGCCTTATTAAAGGTTCAGACAAAACAAGAAAATATGAGTACATGGATTTTCACCAACAATTTAATGTTTTAAGTACATTTTTATAGACAGTTGTAATAGTTTTCATTAGTCAAGACAACAAATCTGGATAGACTAACACAAAATATTAACAAAGTAACTAGAAAGTCTTGAGTATAGGAGAGCTGTGTAAATGGGCTTTGAGATTAGGAAACAACCAAACCTTTGAACTTGATCCTATTCTAATGCTAGTTAGTTCCGAGGACACAGCACAAAACGAGTTGCCAAATAAAGAAGACTAAAAAGACTGAGATAAGATAGGCCTCTGTAGAGGGCCGGAGAGTGTGAGCGGGTATCAGACACAAGCCTCCAACTAGTTGGAGTTTGCGAAAGTATAAACAGCGGCAGAGCAGAAGTTTTAGAACAGCCTGTCTTGAGATAAATGTGTGTTATAAATAATGTGACATGTAGTTTGTGAGTTTAGTGTGCCTACTGTAAACTTGTGACTTGTAACATACAAAATGGATGAACTTTTAACCAATGCCGAAACAAGCTCTGAATAGGTTTGTTAATTTAGTCATGTGTCAGAAACATTGCAAATAGATTTCTATTGTACTTATTACTAATTAATATTTATTTGCATTTCTACATATTAATGTGTGAAAAATTGGTACAAGTCTAAACTTACTTACCCTCTTAATTTTATTATTTTGAAATAATTAAAATAAAAAATTGCTTTATTTTTAAGGTACATAATTATTTAAACTATTTGGTTTTATGGAATAAAAATGAGGGGGTAGGCGGTGGCGAGTTATACTATATTTCATGAAAATATGAGGGCACTTCTCATACCTACCCTAAAAGTTTCAAAGTGTCTTTAGTTTTAATCTCGTCTGGGAAACTTGAAGCATTTGGAAAATGGATATAAAATATTGATACATTAAAAAAAATCCCTTTACTTGTAATAAATTTTCAATTTGTTTACTTTTTATAAATAGTTGATGTTATTAAGCTGCGAGTGCTGAAGAATGTCTAACACCGAGGAAAGTAAGAACTGCTTCTTTGTGAGTATGATTGTGGTCGCATCCTCCGGCATTGCAATTGTAATCTGGATAATATCTGGTCAAGTGCTGGGGACAATTTTTGGGGTTATGGCATTGGTCGTAATCTTTATGATAATATTGGTGAGAAAATACAAGGCCACATCGAGACATGAGGAGTCTCACAGTAGAGGTCGTAGAAATCGAGGGATCGCTGATCGATGGACCAATGATGAGCTTGTAAGTAGTAATTGGGCCTCTGATTCAACTGGCAATGGTAGATATTAATTAGAATATTTTATTTTCAGGTTTATGATTATGAACTGCTAATTAGAACATTGGGACAGTCAACGATCATATAGTTGATATGGATGAAGTAATTAGAATTTGTCAATTTTATTATTTCTTGATACAAACTGGTACTATTTGGCAGTGCTAAAAAGTCGCTTTTTTTCAAGCACCATTGGGCACACAGCCAGAGGCATCATTCTTGTTTTGTCTGGTTTGCCGGTGAAATGAACCCAATTAACTTAACCTTGATATATATTTTTCCCATAAATGGTTTCCCATTTCCCTTTCAAGC
Source organism: Timema bartmani (assembly GCA_902151455.1). NCBI lineage: Eukaryota > Metazoa > Arthropoda > Insecta > Phasmatodea > Timematidae > Timema > Timema bartmani. The sequence continues at coordinate 56,444 of CABFWB010001196.1, forward strand.
AAACATGGGTGCACATCCTCTAGATTCAACCTTCCTCCTTACTCTAGAAGTGTAAATATGCAGGTAACCTGGATGAATAGTTTCAATTAGAATACAGTGCCTGGATTCACTAACAGGAGCAAATAGTTGCGCCGGCGCAAGTTTGAAAGATGTGCCCAAATTCCTATTCACTAAAAGAAGCAGGCGCAATTTAAGAACAAAGTTGCGCCTTTTATTTGCCACCACTCAAGATTAGGCGCAACTAATAAAATCATGATTGTTACTTCAATAAATTTAAATGGCAGCATATTATTGTTATGGCTTAGGATACAATAAGTTAACTGTACTACAATTAATAATAAAGAAATTAAAATAACATATTTCTGTCAAGCACAAAATTTGTTTCAATTTAGATAGTGGTAACAAAGCAATTACCTACCTTTTATTGTTGAAATCTTACATTCAAACAACGTAATGTCATTTATTGATTATTACAAAACAAAACGTCAAACAAAACCACGAACTGTGTAATCTTTGTCTAGATCCAAAGAGGTTTGTATTCCTTCGAATCCAAAGAGATCGCGTCACTAAATATGGTAGTTAGTATAGCTTTAAAATAAGTTTTAAAGTTTCTATAAGTATTTTCTTAATGGAACTTAAGCTTTAAACTAATAATATTAATAAATACTAAATAATATACTAATATTGGTTTTGTAAAGCATTCAGAAAGAGGCCGCTTCTAGTTTTATTGCTAGTTTATAAGCAAAATATTTAGAAATCTTTGTATTTGCTGTCATTTTCATTAGAGATTTAAAATAAAGTAGCCTTGGCTTTGAAAGTAAATTCTTCACAAGGATTGGTCGAAAAGAGCGAAATTGATGACGTTTATGGTGACGTCACCATAATCTTGCCACTAGTTTGCGCTTTGTTTAGTGAATACGGAAATAGAGCAACTAATAAGGCGCATCTTTGGGAGTATCTTGGGTGCAGAGTTACGCCATTTCTAGACTTGCGCCGGAGCAGAATATTGCACACGTTAGTGAATCCAGACCCAGGACATTTTTTGCTTCATATTTAAACAGCTTGTGAAAGCTCACTGTTGGCAAACCAAACTCAATAGTAGCTACAGGTTTTCTATTTCCACAAGGGTTTGAACAATGGCAAGGGACAAACTTTGTGGTTTAGAGAAAGAAGTAATAATGTGTTCACTACTGAAAACTCTACAAGGATTATGAAATAAATTTTTTTATTCCAGATGGCAAAGTTTATCATTTGAAACATACAATTTATTTATTGCACTGTGCCACATTATCCACGTGGAATAAATGAATGTTGATTACACAAATGGGTTAAGGGTTAGAAAAGTAGACTTTAGAATATATTAACCCACATTTACATGGAAGGAAATATGAGAAAAACATTTCAAGAGAAACTTCTCGGTAACCTCCAGATGAGTGGGATTCAAACCCAACCTCATGACCAGCAGACTAGACTAGTCGAACTACCAATGTGAGCTACATTTAATTACATCGGCTATTTACTTTTTTGTTTTTTTATGCCATGTGTATATTTGTTTGGAAACTAAATGGTTGGGCTGATTCTTTCAAATTTTGTTTTTAAGAGCCTTAATATCCCCTTTTTGTGCTTGATGGCTATAAAATAAGGAAAAAAAAAGTAGTATTCTACCTGAATAGAGCCAAAGATTTTGTTCAATGTTTTTATTTTAAAATATTCCTATTGGATATTGCTGCATATTTTATGAACTAATGCACATAAAAATAAAAATTACTTTAATTGAAACAAAACATAAACTTTGTTCAAAAAGGCTTCTACAATTTGATCAATTTTCACACATTTATAAACGATAATAGTACATTTTAGTAATGCTTTGGTAAAATATAATATTTGGTCAATTTTACTAAAATTTGATGCACATGGATACATTTATTAATCCCACGAAATCATTTAACATGAAAAAGCTAATGCAACATATTTAGCAATTTATTTTCTTAAAGAAAAATGATATATTAATTAGGGGTAGGGCCTACCCTGGCTTTAAAACTTTGCTTCAATAATTATAAAACTTTAGCAATAAAAATTTATCAGCTAAAATACTCAATTTGTTTGGTTGTTTACATTCTGAGCTGTTATATATCTATATAAAAAATTATATTCATGTAAAAAAAACCTGAACAGATTCGAACTGAAGGTTGAGATGGTAACAATATGATTTATAAAATCAATAAATGCGATTAAACACTAAGTTCTTGTAGTGAATTAATTTATATAAATAAGCACAATATATTTTTTCAAGGGTAAAATAACTACCCAAAAATATTCAAAATTTGATTCAGCTCAGCTTCAAGAATATTTTAACATATTTGATTTGGGTTGGTTTCAAATTTAAAAAAAAAGTGGATGTCACTCACCTTTTGTATATAATATTTAGTGCGTATAACCTGAACGGGTAGTAAGACGCGGTGCTAATAATAATAATAATAATATATAATATTTAATCTGCGTCAATAGAATATTTGTCACTGTAAGAACAAACTTTACTCTAAATGGTATATGTTTAGAGTTTCCTGTTTCTCTGATAACAAATACACTGTGAGTATACAGTAAAGATTTTCAATATTATTTCAAATAAGTAGTTTTTAAGAATTCTAAGAGTATAGTTGTAATTTTATATTTAAATGTAAAGAAAGAAGTTTTAAAAATGAAGATTTAAAAAATCACCATTTTTAACAATATATTTTTTCAAGGGTAAAATAACTACCCAAAAATATTCAAAATTTGATTCAGCTCAGCTTCAAGAATATTTTAATATATTTGATTTGGGTTGGTTTCAAATTTTTTAAAAAAGTGGATGTTACTCACCTTTTGTATATAATATTTACTCTGCGTCAATAGAATATTTGTCACTGTAAGAACAAACTTGACTCTAAATGGTATATGTTTAGAGTTTCCTGTTTCTCTGATAACAGTGATAACAAACACTGTGTGGGTATACAGTAAAGATTTTCAATATTATTTCAAATAAATACTTGCAGTACTAGGTGTGCATCTCAATGAGGCAACAGCTATCACAGATTCAAATAAGTAGTTTTTAAGAATTCTAAGAGTATAGTTGTAATTTTATATTTAAATGTAAAGAAAGAAGTTTTATTAATGAAGATTTAAAAAATCACCATTTTTTTAAATGTTTAAGTTGGCATGCTACAATTTAGTTTAAGATCTAAATAGTATAATTTTTTGTATTCCTTTTTTAAAAAAAGAAGTACTATATTAACATTTCTTATATATGAATATAGTTTGCGTTCTTTTACAAAATAAGCTTTTTGAAGTTCAAAATGGCAAATGATGGTCCCATTTTTAGTGCACGGACACAGTATGTTCTTGCCGCAGTTGGGGTCATGTTTCTAATAATATGTGGCTAGCTCAATTCATGGTTGGGGTTGTGTTTCTGGTAATTGGAGTAATCTTACTGCTCTCTGTGATTAATGTTGGCTGGTGCCAATGCTGATTATGGATGAACTAATACTTTTTGAAGGTATGTAGTGTAATAATTTAATGAAATCTTTTTTTGGGGGTTGCTTAGAATGTGAAAAGTTGGGTTAACCACATGTAGACTGTAACTAACACTGACCCAGGAAACTGTGTTGGCGACATGTAGACTGTAACTAACACTGACCCAGGAAACTGTGTTGGCCACATGTAGACTGTAACTAACACTGACCCAGGAAACTGTGTTGGCAACATGTAGACTGTAACTAACACTGACCCAGGAAACTTGGTTGGTCACATTTAGAGTGTGGATAACTGGCCCAGGAAACTCCAAACATGTTCTTGTTTTTTGTCAATGTGTTTCACTCTAATAGGAAGACCAGACCTAGACGTAGATGAGAGGATAACATTAGGATGGACCTGAGAAAGATTTAGGGTGTAATGAGGTGAACTGAATAGGCATATGTGGTGTACTTTTGTAAGTGTGGCAATGAACTTTTAGAGTTCCTAACTGTAGCTAGCTCAATTCATGGTTGGGGTCGTGTTTCTAATAATAGGTCTTGCTCTGTAGCTAGCTCAATTCATGGTTGGAGTCGTGTTTCTAATAATAGGTCTTGCTCTGTAGCTAGCTCAATTCATGGTTGGGGTTGTGTTTCTGGTAATTGTGATTAATGTTGGCTGGTGCCAATGATGATTATGGATGAACTAATACTTTTTGAAGGTATGTAGTGTAATAATTTAATGAAATCTTTTTTTTGGGGTTGCTTAGAATGTGAAAAGTTGGGTTAACCACATGTAGACTGTAACTAACACTGACCTAGGAAACTGTGTTGGCCACATGCAGAATGTAACTAACACTGACCCAGGAAACTGTGTTGGCCACATGTAAACTGTAACTAACACTGGCCCAGTAAACTTGGTTGGTCACATTTAGACTGTAACTAACACTGGCCCAGTAAACTTGGTTGGTCACATTTAGAGTGTGGATAATTGGCCCAGGAAACTGCAAACATGTTCTTGTTTTTTGTCAATGTGTTTCACTCTAATAGGAAGACCAGACCTAGACGTAGATGAGAGGAAAACGTTAGAATGGACCTGAGAAAGATTTGGGGTGTAATGAGGTGAACTGAATAGGCATATGTGGTGTACTTTTGTAAGTGTGGCAATTAACTTTTAGAGTTCCTAATGCTTTAGAGTAAGTAAGTGCCTCACCACCCATTTGGATAATACACATATTTACTAATTATGCTAATATATTAGGGATAAGGAAGGTTGAAATTAGAGAAGTGTGCCCACATTTGTGTGGAGGAAGAGTAGAAAACTATGTATGAAAAACAACCCTCATTCTACCCAACCAGGATTCAAACCCCAATTTTCAAGTCCAATCTTTTGTGAGAGTGACATCTTAGACCAAAGGTGGGAAACCAATTTTTCAATATAGCCACAGGGGTGGCGAATGAGAGGCTAAATTCGCCACACAATTTAAAAATTGAAAAAATATAATGCTCAAACAAACATTTAAAATAGTACACTCTGTTAACACGTTTATTAAAGACATGCACACCTTGACTACTCAGTTACAACTGCCTAAGACGTAAATGATAAAATTTGTTTGTATTCAAAATGAAAGAAAACTTATCGCAAAATTAGACAATCCTTTTGTTTGAAGGCAGAGATGAAACGAATTGTTGGTAAAGGTAAAGGGGTGAAGAATTGGATGAGCAGTGTTACATCAACGACTCATTCAAAAAGTGGAATTCTTCCAATGATATTCAGGAAATATCAAGTTACCACCAACACACGCTGCCATGAAAAAGTTTATTTTACCGTGAGAGCTGGCAAACTCAAATTCACCAAACTTCTATGGCCAATTCGCCAAATGTGGCGATTGGCGACAAAGTTGCCCACCTCGCTCTTTGACCATTCACCCAGTGAAGCAGGTTGCATGCAATGTTAAATCAGACTTAAAGGAATCTAGAGCTATAATTTTTTTATTGTTTTATTGTGCTTCTTATTTTATTTACATGAAAGAATGGCAAAAAAACTTGAGTAAGATTATATATAATTCTCATGCTTTATGGTTGTTTTTACAGCGATGCGGCAATGTGACAGGCAGACAGACATCCCCCGACATGTCTTCGGATGCCAACTACGATGGCCTGCATCTCACCATCCCACCTCCTGGCTTCTCTGGACCAGAGTCTCCCCCACCAAGCTACGAGGTGTCACAAGTGTCCGAAAAGCCGGTGCAGACGCCACCACCTTCCTACTCTGCCGCTGTGGACTTGTCTGGTCAGCCTGTACGGGATAACGCGTATTTTCCATCTCAACAACAAACTCCACATTCACAATCGTCCCCGCATGTAGGTGATACACATTCACACTCGTCCCCGCATGTAGGTGATACACATTCACACTCGTCCCTGTATGTAAGTGATACACATGCACTCTCGTCCCTGTATGTAGGCGTTACACATTCACACTCGTCCCTGTATGTAAGTGAGACACATGCACACTCGTCCCTGTATGTAGGTGATACACATTCATACTCAACCTCAAATTGGAGTCATACAGACACTTCTCACAATTCCAGCTCACATGACTTTGGGGACGGAGATGGTGGGGACGGAGATGGTGGGGACGGAGATGGTGGGGGCGATTAAACAGTGATGTGTGTGAAAATACTATTTCTGATAAGCATTTTCCCTGCCTCATAAGACAGTCTTTTAGACATTGGGACCTACACAATAAAGAAACGTTTAAAGCATTTTTTTAGAAGAAAAATTGTATTGTTTAAGAAACGTTGAAAATTAACTTGCGTTTGTCCTACACAGGTAATATTAAACATTATTTTTTCTATACATATTTTACTAAACTTTTAATAAAATACATATTGTTAGTTATTCCAAAATTCTAGTCAATGAAAAATTTTAAGTGTTTTTTATTTGTGGAATTAATTAAATAGATGTTTTAAGAAATTTCACAATTATCATTAATAGAATGAAAGTTTGTACTTTCATAACTTAAAAAGTGTTTTGGTTACTTTTACTGTAGAAATATGTAGTTTAATCATCTATATGATGGCATTATTATAGAAGCATACAATAGTTACAGCCAAATCAATTTGACTATTTTTTACAATTATTTTTTTTAGTTTGATTAATTTGTTTGAAAAAAAGTGATACATATTTTCAAGCTCTACTAAACCTTAATTTTAAGAAAAATTGGTTTAAAAATAATATTTCAATGAGCTTCAGAAGTTAATTATGTTTAAAGATTCTCAATCAAACTTTTTGCTGAAAAATACTAATTATATATATATAATTCAAGTTTGAACTATACAATAAATAATGGAATCAAATATACCAATGTATGATAAAGTATATGAATGTTTTAATACACAATTAGGCTATGTTATATTTTCTTAAATATGAATTATTACTTTTATATTTAAGTGTTTGAATATTTCCTAAAACCAAATACTTGTACACATGTTTATTGTGATTAAACCATTAGTTAATTAACTGAAATAATATAACATAAAAACTTATTTTAAAACACTAAGATTTATCATTAGTACCAGTATTTATACTATAAAGTATTTTTACATTAAAATTAATTAAATTTTAAGGAGAAAAAAGGTGCCATTTTAATAGAGGCAACATGTAAAAAAAATATATATCAAGCTAAATGTAAAATAGTGAAACCTTCCTTAGCAGACACTTTCCAATAGCGGCTTCATGTTTATATAGGAAAGTTTAAATTTCCCTTTCCCAGTAGAGGACTTCTCAACCCTAAATATAAACATTGCCAGATGGGTATTTATGCACAAAAATCCCTGGTAGTATAAAAAATTTGCCATTACCAGTACATATATTTTAGAGTATAAATGCTAGAACTGTTATTGTTATTGCATGCAGTGAGATCAGTCCCAATTTTCATTCGTAGTTAAACAGTTTGATTGATATAACTGCCAATGTTGTCAGTGGTATCATGAAAATAAAATTGTGTTGAAAGTTTTCAACTCACTGAGGAAACAATTTTTAATTATTTTCAGATAAAGAAAAGATTCTTTCCAAACATGTTATGTCCGTATTGAATAAAAGTGGATAGTGTGTGTTCTTTGTTTGTCATTCCTGTATGTCTAATAGATATGTTAATTTAATATTGTATTATATTTTTCCTACAGTTATTAGGTAAATTTATTAACTAAAGAGTAACCTAGAACTACTGGACACAGTGGCGCACCTAGGATTTGTTCTTGGAAAGGGGCAACTTGAATAAATAAGCACATAGTAATGGCAGCATTTTCCTTCTCATCTAAAGCCAAACTTATGCACATTATTGCATGTAAAGTTGTAATTTTCATTCGGCTTCTCAACTTGATTTTCGTTTCGTTCATGTGGCTGAAAAACCGATCAACGTCCGCTTTGGAGTGGATAAGTAGCTAATAGTGTTATCACAATACTATATAAGAAAAAATTCCAGTGAATCTTTGTATGCTCACACTTATAACCAGAATTTGACACAATCTGTAACTTTAGTCCATTTTAAATAATATAGAAGAATTTTTTTTTTTTTTTACATTTAAAGAAAAAGAAAACTGTATTAACCCAATTTTATTAAATGTAAAAATTAAGAAGCAGATAACACAACATAAGTGCTTCTCACTCACTATGGAGTGCGCAGATATTTTAAGACAAAGTCCAGCCTCCTTGAACCTTGTGGGGATCACTGAGATTACTTCTTCTGTGTTTACAGGAACTGCTCTGTGTATATTTAAATTGTCCAGCCTGTTCAATTTGGTGTTTTACATGGAAATAATTTCCGATGTAAGTTTTGATGCACCATAACGTCGAAAATTACATTTCAGGCGTACTTGTTAAGAATGGGAGGGTTGCAGAAAATCTTCAACAAATTGAATATATTTGGGTACAAGTCTTTGTGACATCTGTTGAGGGCTTCAATTGGATTGGTAAGAGGAGCAATTTGGTTTAGTCTACAGGCTTCATGCCATAGGCAGAGTTCTGCAGTTAAACCATCATCATTTATAATTCACTCAATTTTACAAACTGTGTAACCTCTTTTTCAAAAGTAGTTTGTTCAGATGGAAATAAATATCTAAAATTTTTCAATAAGTCTTGAAGTTTCAAAAATTTGTCTGAAATTGAGTTTGAGGGTATCAATCCAAGGTAAGTAAACAGCTGGACGGTTTTATTCTTCCTCCCTACCAGCTGAAATATTGGACCTTCAAGATTGTCTTTCCATTGACATCTTTCTTGCACTGTCAAAGAGATTATTGAAGTTTTCTTCAGCGTTCCTTCTTTCACTTACCAAGATATTCTATACACTATTGACACAAGCATTAGCCAGTTCTATATCGCTTGTTTGTAGCTGAGAAGTTTTACAGACAACATTGATATTATGAATTGTGTATGCTGAATGGAACCTCTTAGCAGGTTAGCAGTTTATAACGTGCCTGCATAATCCCAGTGTTTTGATTTCTTCTAAAGCTTTTGCAACAAGTAGCATCAATTGAACCATCACCATGACTGAATCATGTTGTTCAATCCATCTGATTGGGCACAACTGTAGATTTTTTTTGGGGGGGCGGGGTGGGGATCTCGGCAGTCGTTCTATTTACATGCTCCTCCAGAGAATTGTTTTTTACAAGGTGGATTGTCACTTGACATGTAGCAAAATTTAAAAAAATGAATCTTGGGGGCACCGGGGGTAATTAGCACCCTCAGCACCTACTCGTGGGTGCGCCACTGAGTGGATGTACTTAATTTTATTTTGTTTTTAGGTTTGAACAAACCGCAAAGTAAGCTACAGACAATATTTATGATTGTACTATTGTATGCAAAATAATGCAGTAATTAGATGTTTATGATTATATGCACTATGTAGAGTATACAAGTTTAAAAAAAAAGTGTTTCCAAATAACAAACTTCTTAGTATCAAACATTTTTTTAATCCATGAAGGTGTCCACTAATTAAGAGATTTCACTATCTTTGTTTCTTATGATTTATATTTAAAAAAAGTTTAGGCGATAACAACGGCAATTTCAATCAGAAATAGATGGCAATTATTGAAGCTAAGATAAAAACAGTGTAGTGCTAAAATAATAAGTCTGAACATTAATTTCAATTTCGTATTGACTACATAATCATCACAGAACAACTTTTGCTTTTGGGGAAGGGAGAGATATTGTATTATTACCAAGATTGTTTTCATATAGAATGTTTGAATATATATTCAATTCTTAAGTTTATGTGAGAAGTTTTATAATTTTTATAAACAAAGTATTTAAATGTTTGTTATTGCTGTACATATGCAATAAATGAGTACCTACCATTCATAAATTATTTTAATGTGTTCACAAACATCAATAATTCTTAAAGAAAATATAATACAATATTTTTATGCACATTTTTTGGTGTAGATATTTTCCCCCCAGCAATTTCATTTTATTTTTAAAGGGTTTAAAGGATATAGGAGACCCTTAGAACAAATGATAGAAATTGACTCCCAAAATATATATTTTTTACCTGTGTCCTACTCTCAGCATACTGCGAAATGATAATCAAAATGAATATCACAAGGAGAACAATATTCATTGGTTGGTTACCAGGCGATGTGAAACAGTTTTTTATAATCTACATTACTTTTGTAAATAAAAACACTTTGTGATTTATGTATATTGAAATTATTTTTAACATGTCATGAACTTCCCTACCTAGGTTTAAGTCTTGATTCGAGGTATGATTAAAATTAAATAAATGTATTGTTCTGCTATATTATGTCTTGGAAAAAAAATCAAAATATTAATCTATGAAAATCAAAAAATGAACGTTTAAAATTTTGCAAATAAATTTAACTGAATTATTGTTATTTCTAGTTCTGTGTATTACAATATATTTGCAACCTAATCAAATTTAATATTTTTATAATCATTCAATACCTGGTGCTCATATAAATATATTTGTCTTGAAGTCTAGTTCAAGTTTTGTTTTAAAAGAGTTGTTAAAATTTGGAAAGGAAAGAATACTTAGATGTTAGTAGATAAAAAATTACTAATCTCACCTATTTGCAGAGCTTGTTTAAAATAATAGAAAACATTTTCTCATTTCACTTTTTTAGTTTTTGTAAGCTATTGTTGAAGGGTGAAAAATACTTCTAGTTGAAGTGGAATCCCTAGCATAACTTTTGATATATTCATATTCCAGTAGTTAAAATGCACTATTTTGAAATTATCTGGCAAAAATACTCATACGCACGTGTATGCACACGCATACATACACACAATTAGTCCATTTTCAATTCAATAACAATTGTCTCTTTCCCTAACTCTTTGCTGTAGAAAGTAGGAAATAGTTCAAAACTGTGTTCCCTTTTGTGAAATGACAATAGGATTATTTTAATAAATTATTTGTATAAAAGTAATGTTTTAAATTGCAATAAAATGCCTCATATTATTTTTACATTAAATAAGAAACCCCATATATATTACATATTAACATGGTAGAGACTCGCAATACAAGGAGCCTACCTAGGGGGTTCCACTTAGCCTTTCCTACTCAATCCTGATCTCACCGCCAAATGGTGTACCCCGGGATCTGAGTAACATGGTGGAGGTTGAACCCCGGCGAAAACCAGGTCAGGTGCAGACGAGACAGGAGACCAGTCAGGGCCAAAACCAACAAGCTTGGAACAGGGTCTGGCCAGTTGGCTGGGGATGATGAGCTAAGTAATCATCAGCACCCATAGCCTCACTTAGGGAAGTTCTACTTGATGACCTATAAGTGGCAGCCCTGCTACTACGGGGTAGGCTATGACAGGCTTAGTAAGAAGGTGGCAGAATCAAAGTACTCAAGAGAATAAAGTAAAATGATGGAATGGAAAAAGTGTTGACAAACATAAGCCATGAATAGGAATTCTAATTATTGACACACTGATTGGAAGAGTGGACATGATGGATGAGAGGAGAGTGGATGTCTTGGGTCTGAGCAAGACAGAGTGGAGAGGGGGTGGCATGAGGGAATTAAGGAAAGGCTAGGTTTTGAATTGGATGGGAAACAATGAAGGGAGGAGAAACTAAGTAGGCTTTGTAGTGATGAAAAGGCTGCAGGTGGAGGTGGTAGGGACAAATGACAGAATAATAAAGATGGCAATAATTGATAGGGGGGGAAAGGTGGCGGTGATACAAGTGTATGCCCAGAAGTGGGGTGAAGGTCAAGATTGAGGAAGATATAGAAAATGGGAAATGAGTAGCTGGTAGTAAGGGGGATCTTATTGCAAAAATAGGAAAAAAGAGAGGAGGGTTTGAGAAGGTGAGGAGAGAGAAACAAGGAGGGTTTGAGAAGGTGAGGAGAGAGAAACAAGGAGGGTTTGAGAAGGTGAGGAGAGAGAAACAAGGAGGGTTTGAGAAGGTGAGGAGAGAGAAAC
>CABFWB010001196.1:69539-99416 GCA_902151455.1 Timema bartmani
AACCCGAACGGGTAGTAAGACGCGGTGCTAATAAAAATAATCTCTTATTTTGCTTCTATTATATCATTTTATTTATTACAAATTATACATGATATTATTAATAGCCCTGAAAACATTTTCAAAAATAATGTATTATTTTATTTATGAGTGATACACTGGTGCCTTTGTTAACTTATAAATAAACAAACTAACATTTAGGATGGTGTGAGAAATTAAATTGTAATCTTAAATGTTTGACTTGCAGCTTGCTTGCAGGATGACGCAATAGATTTTTTTTTTAAATATGAATTAAATGTCTTTTCGTGAGGGTTTTACTGAGCGGATACATCTATGCAGCATATTTTGAACTTTTTACAAACTAACAGCTGTTTCAGTTGATACACAATTAGTCCAGGTTTCCACTTTTTCAGCTTCATCCGTTTGTACAGACTTTTCACTTTGAAAAAATATTCTTGCACTACTTAAACTGTAGTACAACAGATCAAACTCCTGTAAATAAGCATTCAATTTGTAAGTAATTTGTTTATTAATAAGATGTAGCTAATCTTAATAATCTAAACAAAGGGTGGCCAAATATCAAAGCTACTTATGAGTTCACTATTTTTGTAAGGGCAGTGTGATAGTGAATGGGACGAATGAGTGATTAATTAGATTATTAAACTTGTTACATTTAAAAAAATAAAAATAAAACATAGTTAATGAAAATTAATTGAAACAACTCTTGCTGCAAGTACATTACGTTTATCCTGAACTGTAGAACTACACTTTGGGCATATCCTATAAGCTATACCATAATGGAACCAAACAAGGTAGGTTTTGAAACATCGAATTATAAAACTATTTATTGTTTAAGGATGTATCGTTGAAGGAGATGAAGAATTTTGGTCAATTCAAACAAAATCTTCAACACTGTGGCCATGGCATGCTGTGGTATGATTATTTTTAGATGTTATTAGGCTACTTGTTTATTAAAATTTTAATATGTTGTCATATTAACATATTCTAACGTGAAGGTTCAAGATTAAAATACTGATACATTATTATTAAATATAATATGTTTTAACAACTTTTGGTTGAGTTCTTGTGACTTGACAGAAATAAATAATAACACGTGCAAATTATTTTATTTCTGAATGATGCACATATTATGGTTTTTGTAAACTTAAGAGAGAATTTAATTGATAAAATGACCCTGAGAGTTATAAGGTTGTAGTTGTGTTCTAGAGTTGTGAGCGGAACCCCTTTTGGATTGCTACATGCACATGAAATCTTAATGAGCAAGTGAGAACTAATTACTTGCCCCAGACAATTTATTGAGGATTCACTCATTACCTTGATCTTGATAAAATATTTAGAGGAGGCTTCCTTCCGGTGTTCCCCCCGCACCCCCCCTTTCCTTCTTGAAATTGTCAAGCAGTAACACCGAAGGTTTATTGTGTGTTTTAAGATTTAATTTACAATTTAGTTTTGATCCTAACATCCCAATATATCATGAACAGGACCCATATATTATGACCTAGCAATGATTAAAAAATTACCTATAAAATGACATGATATTCTTAAAACGACTTCATATTTTCAAAAAATGACCTAAAATATGGATAAAAACTCGTATTAAACGCACACGACCAAATCAACCATGCACTTTACAAAAAATGTGATGAAAAGTCTTTTCACATCCAAACTCTTCCATTCTGTTGAATAGACCTATGTTTATTTTACAAATATCTGCTTCAGAAGTAATACCTACCTCCTAATGCAACCCTCTAAAGCTTGGTTAAAGTGCCTCACCAGAATTTGTATTTTCAACCGCACAAGCAGAGAGGATAATAAGTTGATCACCTATACCCTTATTTTGGTTGGAAGGACAGTTTAAAAAATTCAAAACTATTTTCTTGCAAACAATAATGATAACATTTTACAATATTATTTGTGTTATTTTATAAGTATCGGTGTTGATAATAATTTATCAAAAATGAAAACTGCATATAGAATGACTTGATGTAGTAACTTTAATAACTAACAAATAATGTTCTTCCTACCAAAATCATACTATACATTAGCTTCTCATTCCAGCAGCTGTGTGTGGAAAAATAGATTGTGTTTGAGTATTTTTGCATTTATAAAGTATTGAGTATTCAAAAATATATAATTCAACAGGAATGTCTTAAAGTGATTAAAAAAAAGCCTAAAAATATTTTTTTTAAATTACTCAAACCAAAAATATATAATCTTAAATTCCAAAAGACAAAAAATGATCTATAAAATATACATTCCTACAAAAAGATTATCATGTGATAGGGCCCTGATCATGAATTAGAGAAGTAGCTTCTTGAGATAATTTATTTACAATTAATTAAGCATTTATTTTGAAATAAATAATATTTTTTATTAAAAAAAACCTCATTACGTGAGCAACATTGGAGGAAATCCTAAAGATGGAGGAGCAAGAAGAACGATAAGGTGAAAGCGTAAGCTAATTTAAAGTTGTGGAGAGAAATTGACTTAAAAAAAATAGGGTCAAGTAAAATTAAAGGAACAATATAACACAACTAGTAAATGTACGTATGTTGTGTGAAATGTTGAATTACCTGTTGGTGCAAATCTAGTCGCCTGGCAGTTAATGTCATGGCTTGTTGCAACTTTTCATCATCTTTAGAAGTCAGAGATTTTTGTTTCTTAACACGCATCTTATCTTGAATGCACTTTTCTTGCACAGATTGGAACCAGTGCAATGAATCAAACATTTCACACTGATCTAGGAGATTCAAAATGTAGGCAATGCCTATTGCACAAAAAAATAATCAATTAACTAAGAGATAAGTTCATGACAAATAGTATTATGTAAACTATTACTAAATATAAGAATTATTAATGCATTATTTACATTTTCATACCAAACTTCTATATTATATAATTGTATTGTGATAATTGATAATAATATAAACAAATTTGATTTATGTGTAAACATAGTAGGAATCTGATTTGAAGAAAAATTTAGGAAATACAAACTTTTTTCTGTCAACATTGATAAAATGTTACTATATTGTTAGTATTATTTTATATGTATTGATAGTATTCATCTTAAGTGAAATCTGCAGATAACAAGTTGATGTATTAAACTTTTAACTTTATACTGTGATTCATCGCAAGCTCCAAATTTCTTAGTACATCGTGGAGTATCTCGGGCGTATTTCTATTAATTTGAATGGAATAAGCATTCAAGACAGCTCTAAATAAATGTGCTCTGGTAACCACCAACACCAACACAACCACCATTAGCAATTTTGGAAAATGTTCCTTTATTATTAGAAGAGACACATTGAAAGCAAACAAGGCTATGTTGAATTTATGACTCGAGTAGTCCAGTTACTTTGTTCATCTTAAGAACTATCTAGTAGTACGTCATTTCCGCCTTTTTCATTCTTGTACATGGTGTCAGCGAGATTACAACATAGCCTACTTTATTCTGTACCATTTAATAATGTTATACTCTGCATGATTAAATATTAACACATTTAAGTTAGTACATACGGTTTATTATACTAAACCTTAACAGGCTATAAAACTGAAAATTCAACAATGTGTGAAGTGTAATATAGTGTAATAGTTAAAGAATAAATGAAGAGAGAAGTGTTTTTCTATCTAGGTCTAACCAAACTATCCTTTCAGATTGGCTTCCTTCACTATCAATTACTTTACATCACTGTACAGTGTTTCTACACTATCTTATTATACATTTCCAAGCCATTAGGCATTAATTCATTTTATTAGTCAAACTAAAATAATAGATTGGTTAGGCTAGGCATTGTATATATAGTTTATTAAGGCCCTTCACACTAAACCACAAATGTCTTGTACCCAACATTATTTTGTGCCACATTAAGACTAAAACAATGTGATCCTTGAACCATAAATTAAACTAATAAAGTTTACAGATATGGGGCTAGGTCGAGGACAAGGAAATAACAGAGCCACAGCCGCTAGGTTAAACGTGTTGCGCTCCTTTTCGAGGCTCTACTCCTCCAACGTTGGGATCACTAGGTGAGGTCCCCAGTGACTACAGCGCAATCAAATGAGCATTTTTTTAAATGACTAACTTTTAACTCAAATTTACTAGAAGGCAGATACAAAATATGAGCTCCTCGAGTTAACCAGTCAGCTATCACCGAGCAAGCTTCAGGTAGCGCCCCCCTCCCCTCCCCGTCTCTAACCCCAACCCTTGACCCTAAGTAAATTAGTTTATTTTTTGTGTCCACCCTGTTTAAATAAACACAAAAAAAAAAAATCTCTCTATTCATAATAAATATGTTGGTAAAATTAACTGAATTGTTAAATTTATTTTAAAAAATGTATATTTTTCACAGAAGTGTATTTTAAACTTTTTCTCACCCATAGCGAATCCATCATCTGTGAATGCAGCTCCAACTTTATTTTTCTTGCTCAGCTTTTCCTTACAAGTGATTGAATGTTCTACAAAGTTGATGGTAAGAGGTGGAACAATGATGTAGAAGTTACGAAGATGCATGTTCACCGAGTCTCTAAAAGATGGTGCAAATACATCCACTAAAAGCTAAAAATTAATTTAAAAAAAAAAGAGAGATTATCTACAAGATATGATCAAGTTGAGTTAGACATTTTGTAATGTGTGTATTTAACACCAACTTTATTAATGATTTATTCTAATGAGTAAGGAAGGTGGGGGTTATTTCAAGGGCTGTTTAATCAAATTTGACAATTGCATCACCATACCATAGTCTTGAAATTCTATGGTGCCCTGAAATAAATTCTATTCATAAGAAAATTCATGGAAAAATTGCGGAAAAGTATAGACCCCAATTTGTGGTAAATAAAACAATTTGATTTCGTAAAATAAAAAGTTGGTTTTAGTTATCAAATGTTGTTAAAAATAAAACCACTACACCATGATTTGTGGTAAATAAAATTACTAGATTCAGTTAATAAAGCTAAATTTTTATATTTAAATTTGTCAATTTTTTTTTTTTAATTAAGGTATGGGTTAAAAATGATAAATCAACTTAAATATGTAAGCCCACTAGAAATAAAACTACTTAACTAACAATCTAAAATTTAAAAAATAGCCTTGTGTAATATTTTTATATTTTTTAGTTAGGAACGTTTGCAATGAAGACCTACTTAATACAAAATAAATGTATGACGCACCACAGAGATTATCTCCCACTTTTATCTTAAAATAGACATTTGCTAAAAACTCGTAAGATTTTCCAAATGAAATAATAGGTGTTTACATTGTTGTACGTGGTGTGGTAATGGTGCCCACTTTCAACACTTGCTATGAGATCATTGTGTTTCTCATACACCACATACAACAATGTAAACACCTATTATTTTAATTTTGGTTCACTGCATCTTACTACCTGTTTGGGCTATTCACATATTTACACTAATGGGTTAGAGGGATGTGACAGGTAGAATTTAGATAAAATTTGCATACATGTTCATGGAAGAAGAGTGGAAAACCATTTAGGAAAAAAGCACACTCAGTACTCTCAAATTGGGATTTGCACTTCGATCGCCCAATCACCAGCAGTCCATTCTATTGTGAGTGGGACATCTTAGATTATGCGGGTATTTAACTTGGTAAATCTTTGTTGTATTGAAGAAAAGTACGAAATGGACACAATTATGATCTTGTCCAACATCACCAAAATTTGTGAAGTTAATAAAACATGCCATGTGAAAGACTTATAGCCATAAATGTTAAAATAATAATACACATTTTTGAGTTGGCATTAAAACATTTTGGCTCTCTTTTAGCTGGCAACTAATTTATTATTATTTTGGAGCTATAATAGCATTAGTTTTATGAAAATGAAAATTAAATGTAAAACAAACCTTAAAGTATTCTGTTCCTTCTGTGAAGTTTCGGACCAAGTTATCGATGACATGATCTAATTGTGCTCCAGCCTCTGTGCTGACATTCGAGAGATTATCTTGAGTGCACAATTCCTTAAACGCAACTATATCCTCCAAATCAGGAATAAATCTAATAGCATTTGAACAGCAATGCAATCCTCCCGATCGAATCATTCTTACATATCCCATGGCATTTCCTGAAAATTTATATTAACATGCTAAAATAAAAAGTAATTAGTGAAAAGTAAGAAATGTCAATAGATAGCAACATGTTTATCAGAAGAAAGTTAATAGAGTCGCACCAACATCTCTGCTATATTTAAAAAAATAAAAAAGTCTTGTCCTATCTTTGGTGCCCAATTGGATTCTTCCACAATAATAAGAAACAAAGACAAGAAAAACCAATAAATAGTTTATTATTATTATTATTATTATTTAGCACCGCGTCTTACTACCCGTTCGGGTTATACGCTTAAGTATTAATTACACTAATGGGTTAGGAATTGGGAAGGTTGAATTTAGATGAAGTGAACCCGCATTTGCGTGGAGGGAGAGTGGAAAACCATTTAGGAAAAACCTCCCCCAGTTCACCCGACCGAGAAATAAATAGTTCATGATACATTGAAAAAACTATATTTTTAATCTTCAAACAAACATCAGTTTTACATAACTTTTTATAAGTTTTATTAAACATTTAACAGAGATACATAAATTTTCTAATAGGAAAGAAAATGAATATATATTTTTAGGTAAGATTTAACGGCTTAATGTATGGCGTAAGTAAGAGGGAGGAATAAAGAAAAAGTACAGTAATGAATCACATTTTTAATCAGCTCGAGTGTACCTAGATGAGAGACAAAAGCTAGACCTCCCTGTCACTGGCAATACAGTCTATTTTGTCCATGATCTGTTTTTAAGTTAAAGAAAGTTATAAGAAAAATAACTAATCTGATTTTAGTTCTCACTTGCAGATCTCTGTGATGGACGTTAAAAATGTTTTACATTTAAGAAGCTGGGCCAGTTTCTTAGTAAAACTTAGTGCGCCTCAAGTGCGGTCTGATACTAAATACAAGTAAACACTTACCTAGTGCAAAATGGAATGGGCCATTTTTGCCTATGAAGCTGGCCCATTTTATTCTGATATAGATAGTTGTCACCTTGTGTTTAGTATTGGACCGCCCTTGAGGCTACTAAGTCTGACTCTATAAAACTGCTCCTAGCTGTTGAAATAATAGATGTACAGTTAGGTGAGATATAAAACTACTAGGGATATGCAAGAAAGAACGATTAGACTTATTAGTTAAAATTTTCCGTACATGAGTCAATTTTGCTTTATGTTTAAAATCAATTTTTTTTAGCAATCTACAAATTTATTTAAAACACCAGATACTACGGTATTACCATCTGCTATCTTCTTGTTTAAAAATGTAACAAGGTTGTATTTTTGCGGTCCAAATGTCTCTATGAGTATGTAAGAAAGAATATGACATACATTTTTATAATCATCGCAGGTAGAACAGAAATAAAAACTAAAGTTTTTTTTAGCACCGCATCTTACTACCCGTTCAGGCAAGTAATAATTAAGTTAGATGGATTAGGAATTGGGAAGTTTGAATTTAAAGGACGTAAAACCGCATTTGCGTGGAGGGAGAGTGGAAAACCATTTAGGAAAAACCACCCCTAGTTCACCCGACCGAGATTCGAACCTCGATCTCCCCATCCTTGGCAGTCTAGCTCAACACGACTAGCTCGTTAGCTAACCGTGCCACCGAGGCGGGTACTCGAGCATTATTAAAAGTATTAGTACATCAGCAATTAGCTAAACAGATTTTACCATCAAATCTTTAAGGATAAAATAAATAATAAACTCTCAATTAATAAGTGTTGTGCTGGTGCAAATCACCAAAGAAATTAAAAATCCAAGGATAATTAAAATACGTGACAATGTGGACACTTTTAAGATATTTATAAAATGTTTTTTTATTGGCTGATAGTGGCTACAGTAAATTTGCTAACTGGATGTGCGCTAGGATTAGGACAGTAGCAAACAATCCTGCCATGACTGTGCTATAGCACTATTTTCCTCTATCTCAATATTTCTGGCTATACCTTTAGCAGTAATTATGATGAAAGTAAGCAAATATGATTTAGAGCCCTCATTACTACAATACAAGACCAAACATCCCAGTGAAATTTAACGTTTAGTTAAACATGAAACAAAAATTACCAACCAATGTGACTGATGAGCATTCTGAATTGGTCTAGGTAGCTTTTCCCATCAGCAGCTAAACCAAGTTTACGAATTCCTTTGTTGAACTTATCAGCACGCTCATAGGAGTATTTCTGGTCTAGCTGAACTTTATTTTCCCGAAAGAAGCGAAAATCTTTCATTAACCGTGACTTGATATGTTCGTCAAACATAAATTGAGAGAAAATTAAGAACTCTTTTCTAAGGAATTGGTATGTGAAGTTCACCTGAGACAAAAAAATATAACTTTATTTATTTTAAACATAATATTAAGAGCAATAAAATAGTTCAAGCAAAGTCAATCGTTCACAGTTTGATTCTTCATTCCCCACTCATAAAGTATATAAAAATGTTTGTCACTCAAATAAAGATTGGCAACAGGTTAGATTTAACTTTAAAAAAACTAGTTTTGAGTCTATAGGGATTTTAATAAATTATAAATGTTAACACAATCACTCAACTGATTTTTTTTTAAACATATAAAATAAGACTTTTAATAACTAAAACTGTTGCACTGTTATTAATATTCCATTTAATCAATCCAGCAGTTTAACATTTCATGAAACTTCCAAGAAGCTACTTTATCTTTCACTAATATCAATTTACTCCTTTGTATATACAGGCCATGTGATTTATCATTCAGCTCTCACTTTTGACAAATGGTGTCAATTTAAACAGCTGTAGGCTCCCTATTGTGAACTTTCTTTGTTATTATAGAGTTATTTCCTTTAAATATCTTCTAATTACTAATAGGTTCTTTAAGACACAAATAAGTTATGTTTTAGTCATAAATGTATGTGTAGGTATAATGAATATTCAGTTTAAGTTTTTTTTATTCATACTAAAGTGTTGTATTTGTAATTATAAAATAAATAACCCTTACATGTAATTGTTATTGTTCTGATGAAAAACAAAGTTACCAAACTTTCAGTGTTTAAAGGAGCTACTTAAATATAAATGATGCTGTTTACATTTTATTAATATGATTTTATTTACCAGCTACTTGGTTTAATATATACCTGATGAAGCTGCCTGGGGCAGTGAAAGCTTGAAGAAATGATGCGTCTGTGTAATAATGTATATTTTACTGGACTTTTAAGATCAATAAGTCTCCATTAAATTAACATGGACTCCCATCTATTTAATTCTCAATCAATTCTAAAAACTGTTCAAAGATGTTAGTGTACTCAAAGTCATTAGACCTAAGTTTAATAAAACTTAACCTTACTGGACCAAATTTATTATACTTAAAGTTTAAAGTCACTTCTCCTAAACTTTGGGACTTGCGAGATTTGATCCACCAAATGGCATAGGAAAGAGGGATTAAGATAAAAAATAAAATTGCCTAAGGGATTGGACGGTAACAACTGATTTTTCTTTAAGATCTCCTTAACAGTTTTTCCAATGCCAACATTGTACAGTGTGAACTTTTCTTGGTGTTCAATGGGTGATGTCATGAATGAACTTTCTTCTATTTGTGTAGTGGCAGCAGTGTAATGTTTTTACTGTTTTCCTAACTTCATTGTTGAAACAATTTTGTTTGTTCCTCTATTTATTCCTATCAATAATGTCTGCACTTTAAACTATGGATAAAATAGTAATCTTATTTTAATTAAAAAATCATGTAGAATTATCTTCACTGATTCTACATATGCAATTTCAACTTATTTTAAACTAGCTTTTATTTGGTATCTTTTCGAAAATTTAGTCAATAAATTATTAAAGTTCCCAGGTAATAATGTAATACAAAAAAAACTTGCACAATGCTCCTGAAATAACACAAACAAATTCTAATCAGATGCATTTTACCATGGTGGCATCCAAAGTTAAAAATAATTTTATAAAATACCGGTACATGTTACAAAATATGTATCTAATAGCTTAATAAAACAAGATGTTGTTGCACTCTAATATTAAGTTAAATACGTACTTTTAACATTTAGATAAATAACAACTTGTATTATGAGCAAACGTAATAAGTGCCAAATAGTTTTATTCTCAATAATGACACTCATTATTTGTACAATAATGGGTATCTAATGTGAGCAGCTTTAGCTTATCATATAGTTAAGAGAATGTATACTTTGCAACTAAAACTATGACAATGACCTTTAAAAAATTTTAATTCAGTGACTATGAATGATATAAGAATGTTTTGTATATTATTAAACAACTGTTTTTGCAAAAGATTTTATTTATTGTATTTTAGTAAAAACTCACTGTTGTGTTCATGATGCCAATGCCATGCGTTCGAATAGAATTGGCTACATGCCGAATGTTGATAGTATTTAGATGCTTGTTGTTGCTCGACTGCTCTACAAAGATTTGATTATTCAGGTTATAGAGATATTTAGAAACAAATATGTTAATGTTTCGCATTATTTCAAGAACATCCAAACCCTATAAAAACAAATCAAAAATTATTTTTTTTCATAAATATAACTTGGAATACAACACATTACTGGCTAATAAAAGTAGTACTACACAATATGTCTGCCTGAGCTTATTAAATAAAACAATAATATATATTTTGTCAAATTAAATAAAAAATTAAAGTTTTGTTATGAATTTAACAAAGAAATTTTAATGTAAATTTTGATCAGCCTGCAGTGTGTAGACTATCATAGTTCATATAAATTTCCTTGTTTTGATTTGGTTCATATTGATTCATGTTGCAATATAAAATATAAATAATAGCTAAATGTTATGTTTTATGTGAATTCACATTCAGTAGTAGTAGATTAATTGTCTGGTTGTTAAATACGCTTGTGTTGGGCTGGCCCTCTAAGGAGCTGTACATTCTATTTTATTTCTACCCCTTCCTACCCGCCCTTGTCACACAGTCACAATTTTGGAAACCCCTTTTTAAATTATGTTACAAAAATATTTAAATAGTATTTTTAACTGTAGAGCCTATTTAACGCTTTTATTAAAACGTGTTCACCAAGCTCGATGATTGAAATCGATCGTTGTTTGTTTCTATGAGCATGCAGTCAGGTTTATTAACAAAGAACGCTGCTCGATACAGCTCGCGTTTTCTAACTCCCCTTTGCCCATCTCGTCATACTTGGTCACTTCGAGCAATACTCCCCTCCCTTGCCCCTCCTCCTCTCCTAATATACGTAGGTAGTTTATGGGCAGCCCCTAATAAACAGTCTAAGATCCCTAAAAACCAAGATTAATTTTGTTTTATTTCATCAATTCTGGTTTGGTCTCTTTAACATGTTGATTGTTTAGTTTTTTGAATAGGCTTCTAGAAAGTTTGGCCTGTTAATAATTTCACTTTAAGTCCTAGAGTGGTGGATGCAAACTCAAAACCACGAATCATAAATAAGGTGATAGGTGAGGAGAATTAATAAAAATGGCTTGCTCTTAGAGAGAGAATGTTATGAGCAGAAATTTGTTACTGTCAAGGGCACAGGGGTTTTAAAAGTCAAAAGTGCTGTGTCATATTGTCACTTAAGTGTTCGTCACATCTATGTCACTCTAATGTGTGAGGTTCATCTAGGATAGTTTGATGAATATGAGACAATTAATGCTACTATTGGGTTTATTAGAATAAAATGAACTAATACAAAGTCGTCATGGTGATAAATGTCCTCCGGTCGCTTGTAGGCTCAAGTAACAATTTATATTTCGGTCTAAGTAGGCAAGCCCTCTAAAAGGTTTTCACATAAAAACACACACATGGTCTTATCTTAAGACACTTTTCATGACACTTATTCACACTTGAGCAACTGCCCACACTCTGACTGTGTCCAGCCACTGTCTTAACCCCTGTTGTAATCAAGGCGCTTAAGGCACGCCCTCGCTGGACTCACACATTTTCTAGACACACTCTACAATAACTGTCTACAAAAATTGGAACCAACTGCCCAGAGTTCTGCCCTAGTATACACAAACTTGGAGATTCCTCAGATGACGCCATAAAGCACCTAATAACGAGCTTCTATCCACGTCATAAAATCCCGCTATATTTGAGACAGTGATTCCCACAGATCTATTGATGTCTCAACTAGATTAAATGTTAATGGGCCTACGTGCGTATTTGACAGGAAATGGCTTCTATTTCAAACCCCTGACTTTACATTCACAAGCTGACAAGTGACGGATATACTTAGATACCAAAATCTTTGAGAATAAAATCACTATGTTGAGAGCTTCACATTACAATAGTTTAATAAAGGTTGTTCAATACTCTACCTGTTCAAGAGTTTGGCTTGGCAAATGATCTTCAACTGTAACTATGCCATATTTGAATCTGGCTAAACTTCTCATTTCCCCATAAGTCTTCCAATCATGAAGTGCGACCGTGGTTAAGTTATAAAATGTTTGATTCAAGTAATGCTCTACATAAGCTGAAAATAAGGTATATTTTATTTTTTATTTAGATTATAAAATATTCTATATTAAAAACACTAAATATAAAATATAATGGGTAACCACTTTGATGGTTGCATGGTCATTAGGAGTCACTCTCACAATAGACTGGACTCCCAGTAGTGGGGAGATTGGGGTTTGAATCTGGATAAGGTGTACTGAAAATATTTTTTCCTAAATGGTTTCTCAATCTCTACAGCAAATGCGGGTACATTTCCTTTAAACTATACCTTGGCTCTTTCCAAACCTAGCAAACAATTTACAAATATACATATAGATCGAACCGAGACTAAGTTGTGATGAAAATAAAAGTTGAAATTTCTGGAAAAAAAAATATTTATATTAATAACAGAGTCTTCTTTCTAGATGAGCCTCCTAAGCACAGCTGAGAGTGCTTTGGAACACATTGCAAAATACACTTAAAGTTGTTCCCAACCTCTACCACTTCTCCCCCCCCCCCAATTAAAATGTGACCTCATTCTAGGGGTTTTGTTTTAAAGAAGATTAATCAAGACCGCTGTTTTTACATCCCTACCTCCAATCTTTCATGTATGCCATCAGCAATCTATGATCCCCGTCCATACACAAACTTTGTAAGACCTCTATGTTTGTTGTAAACATATTTTCTACCCTTTCTAAGAAGAAATAGTCAATCAATGGCTTTTGTTCATCATTCCAACTTCATCCCAACATCTTACGTGTATCCCTGCACTTCTTCAAATACTATTCTTTCTTTCCAAACATAAGCTTTAAGATCTTTCATTATTATTTGCCATATCGTTCACAAATTACTTTCCGGTTCTTTCCTAGTTATTTCCGTCTCCTCCTTGAGGCAGCCTGTAGTATTTATATTCAGTTCCCTTCGTTTGTAATTAACATATTTATCATTCGGTCCGCTCCCAACCCTACACCATTTTTCCTAATTTCATTATTTCCCAACCAATGTAGTGTATATTCATTCCTTAATTAAAAAAGGATATACACTACTCTACATTAGATAATACTCCCTCTCCACTTTGACTCACTCATTCCCGAACTATCCAACTTTCTTACCCCCATTACAGCCACAATTTTTCCAATATTATATTCAGTTTACCAATATTCTTTAAAGTATTTGGGGTTTGGTCACCGGCTTACTAAGCCTGTCGTGACCTACATCTGAGTGGCGAGGCTGTCACCTATAGGCTCTCACATACCCATCTTTTTGACTGTATTCTCCACTGATTCAAGCGTGGGTGTTGATGACTTGGTTCATCCATCAGTACCACTCACCCTCCCAGCTCACCAAGCTTGTTGGTTATGACCCTGACCAATCTTCTTTATCTCATTTGCACCTGACCTGATTGTTGCTGAATTTAACCCTGACCTCCAACACTTATTATAACTAAGACTGGTCATAGTATTAGCTCAGAAATTAAAATGACAGGGTAAGATTAAAAAGTAACGGATATAATTAAATTTGTTTTATTTAAGACCTCAAGATAAAAATATTAAAAATAAAAATTAAGCTATGAGATTACAATATACCTTTGATATTGATGTAATTATTAAAGAATCGTAATGGTTTTAATGTGAGGAAAGGGGAACAGTCAAATATTGCACCACGAAATGGATTTCGATCGTCCAATTGAAGATGAGAGTGAACATGTAGTCTCAAGTTTGTCTCAACTTCCTGGCACACAGGTTTCAGAACCTAGAAGACCAAGAAATCACATTAAAACGTTTAAAGCTGACCGGCCTTTAAGACCAAAGTTTGAAGGGAAAAAAAATCATAAAAATTAGTAAGCTTTTCCTAAGAGGATTTAAGTATATTTTACAGTATGAATATGTTTTCATACACCCTTTAGAGGACATTATCACAGCTTATGTAAAAACATTGATAAACATTATGGGTTAGGTACTGTAACGCCCAGAGAATCTGTTATGTAACGCCCTGAGCATCTGTTGTGTAACACCCATGGCATTAGTTGTAAGTCTTTCACGTTCATAGCGCCAACAGCGACTCGCTCTTGTATTGTAAGAGCTAAATGCCAAATCCACGCATTACTTCCGTGCTATATCTTGCTATGAAACGGTGATGCCAGAGTGTGTGACAACTCTGGTTACCAGGTTTGTGTTGGACCCAATTGAACTTCACTATATAATCTCCATGGGTTGGAGTCCCAACCCCTACTTGAGGAACTAGTATTATGTCTATAATCAATTAATTGATAATCAACTCAATATAGTTTACCTGATCTATTGCAAATACTTGATACATTATAACCAATTGAACAAATCACCATGTATAGCAAATACTTGATACAATGCAATTTCTGGACAACCTAATGTCCATCTCGGCTTTCATTCGATATATCAATCCCTGGCCT
The DNA here is from genome assembly GCA_902151455.1 of Timema bartmani. Lineage (NCBI taxonomy): Eukaryota > Metazoa > Arthropoda > Insecta > Phasmatodea > Timematidae > Timema > Timema bartmani. The sequence continues at coordinate 84,435 of CABFWB010001196.1, forward strand.
ACCGCCAAGAAACGGCACAACTATTTTTTTCTTTTTTTTTTTCTTTACCAGCGCTGCCCTGCGCAGCATTATTATGCTTAAGTAAAAAAAAATTCTTAGAGATGAAAAAATTCCACACTTTAACTGTAGTAAAAATCTTCCAAATCTCATAAATTCCACAAGTTTGGTCTTTTATGTTTACTTTGACTATCAGTAAGTGTAAGTGCTATGACAAATATTAATGCTGTTCAATTTGTTTGTAAAAATCATTTTAAAAAATCTAAGGGGTCATAATATTGTGGAATAGTTATATTTTTGTATATTTTATGAAAAATTCAGGCAAGTTGGCAGTTTATGTAAAATTATGAATAGTTGCAGTTGTGAATTTAATTATGTTCTAATAGCATTTTTGACATGACATGCTTCTAAACAATAACACATACTCGATGATGATTATAATAATTGTATAATAGTTGCCATTTTCATTCTGACATATTAAGATAAAAAATGTTTTAAATTAGGGGGCCCCATGTCTGAACTTAAGTTATCAACCAAATGTGTAGTTGTCTAAATGTTGTCTTAGTTCACTATCATTGACTTCCATTAGTTTATATCAGTATGTTTATAACGTTACATATTTTTTATTCTAATTGTAATTTCCATTGGTTTAATTAAATTTAACTATGGCTCTGTGTGCTAACCCATTCATAAAATATAATTTGCACAGGCAAGGTATATACCAAAATTGATCAAAACTCATATCTTGTTTATCAACTTACCTGTTTCTCAAAGTAAATGAAAATCTCATTTTTGAAACATTCTTTCAAAACATCTGTTGACAAGCTATGTTTAGAACGGTCAATAGCCAAAAGACAATCGTGAAGAGCACTGAACATAAACTGAAAAAAAAAGTGTAAAAAAACAAGAAAAATCTTCTGCATCTCCCACAAAACTCCATAGACCAAGACAAAATTAAAAACATGAAAAAAAGGAATGTATTAAACGACAATTAGCATGAAAACCAAATTACAATGGAATCACATTTTGAATTTGTAAGAAAACTTTGAATTAAGATTATTGCTAAATGAAGGGAGTGATTCGAGTGATTGGTGTAATTTTCTTTAGGAAATCAGCATTTTCAAATAATATGTTGATAGTCAAAATGTAAGCAAAATAAGAGTAAATTTATCACAAATGTTTATAAAAGTTCTGATAACATATCATAATGTTAAAATATTTTCCTATAGGGCATATTGGTGTAGTGAAAATTATTGTTGGTAGTGCCAGTTTTTTTTACCATATCTTACTACCCTTTCAAGCTATATGCCTAATACTAGCATTACAATAAAACAAAAATAAACATCAAATTTGAAATAAGAAGTCTATTGTTTAGTTACAAAGACAAATCATATTTATTGCAAGCTGATTGTATAAAAGATGTTTTTGCTAATACAGGTATAATTTATATATGTGTGGCGTTTCATTTTCTGTCCAAGCTAAACACATTTACACTAATGGAGCAGGGATATGAAAGATATAGTTTAAAGAAAATATACCCTCATTTTTGTGGTTGGAGACCGTGCAAACCATCAATGTGTGTTATGGTTATATTGTAGGTCTAGCAAGGATGGAGATTTTAAGAGAGTAAGGTATGGTATATCAAGGACCACAATTTGGTATGAGTTTGTTTCAAGAGTATAATTATGTTCCTAGTCTTAGTTTTTCACAAAAGTAAAAGCGTAAATTTAATTTGTCTGAGCAACTTTGTTAAGTCACAAGGCTATAGTCTAAATGTATTTATAAAATTAATTTTAAAATGAAATAATAAAGTAAAAAAACCCATCTATTAGCACTTAATAACTTGTGCTGGATGGGATAGACTATTTGGTAGCGACAGAAAGGTTGAGGTTCAATAGATAATTTTCCACATAAGAGTTATCATGTTAGTTTTACTATACTCTCTCCACAAAAAATGGAGGTTCATTACACTCCCATAAAATCACTCATTAATAGTCCTGCTGTTGAATATATGCCAAAAAAAAGCGTTAATCAATAGTTATATTATGTTTAGTATTGTAAAATTGTTGTTTTAGAGTTAACACTTCAAACTCACCTCCAAGCGATGCAGGTCTACTTTCATTTCATAAATACTAGAGAAATATGCCGGAAGGATGATTCTATGCCAATAAAAAAAAGAACAATTACAAGCGTCGGCAAGTTTCTCCTGAATATCACACATCATGTCTAGTTTATAAAGTAAACTGTTCAGTGCTGAGAGTTCATCTTCACGAAAGATACGAATCTGATTGGCTGCAGATAGAGCCAGGCGTGCAATGAGACGCCTTTCTTTGGTCCCAGGCCCATTTAGAACCTTTTCCACCAGTACAAGAGACGAGAGGATGTCCAAATGCTTTTCACTGTAGTGTTTGTCTTGGATAAGGCTTTTCTGAAACCGAGTAACAACATTTTTATTTGTTGCATTGCTTGTTAGAAAAATACTGCATATTTACATTAAATTTATTTATATAATCAAAATATTATGGAAATATATCATATATACAATAAACAAAAGCAACAGCACCGATCATAGCCACCAAAAACCCAAATAATCACAATAGTAGTAATAAATATATTCAAATTAGTTGAAAAATGATACCTTGACATGAAAATCGACCCCGGGACCTTAGGATTAGTGTTTCATTGCCTACTATGGAGGACCTACAGTTTAACGTGGAATCCAAACCACGGTGGAGGCCTGGCATTCCTCACATTCACAAGTTGTGATTAATACACGTCTTGTCAGAGGTGAAGAAAGGGTTCGGCAATCAGATAAATCTGTGCTGGGGCATGAGGATTGAGCCTCCTACCCCCAGCACAGAAGTCCGACACCTTACCCCTAGACCACCAACTATATGATGGTGATGATAATGGTGATGGTGATGATAATGATGATAATGATGATAATGATAATGATGATAATGATAATGATGATAATGATGATTATAATGATGATAATGATGATGATGATGATGATGATGATGATGATGATAATTAAGATAATGATGATAATGATGATGATAATTAAGATAATGATGATAATGATGATAATGATGATGATGATGATAATGATGATAATGATGATGAGATAATGATTATGATGATGATGAAATGATGATGATGATGATGATGATGATGAGATGATGATGAGATGATGATGACGATATGATGATATAATGAGATGATGATGAGATGATGATGACGATATGATGATATAATGATATGATGATGAGATGATGATGATATGATGATGATATGATGATGATATGATGATGATATGATGATGATATGATGATATGATGATGATGATGATGATCTGATGATATGATTATTCTGATGATGATGATATGATTATTATGATGATGATGATGATGATGATGATGTTGATGGTGATGGTGGTGATGATGATGATGATGATGTTGATGGTGGTGATGGTGGTGATGATGATGGTGGTGATGATGATGGTGGTGATGGTGGTGATGGTGGTGATGGTGGTGATGGTGGTGGTGATGATGATGATGATGATGATGATGGTGGTGGTGGTGGTGGTGATGATGATGATGGTGATGATGGTGATGATGATGATGATGGTGATGATGATGATGATGATGATGATGATGATGATGATGATGATGATGATTATGATGATGATAAACATACACTTACCTTGGTTGCCCCTACAATTGTTAGAATACGAAAAGTTAGGTACTGCACCACATGATTTATTGATTCTGAAATTGACATGTAATTTCGATGATATGTGTGTTCAATTCCTTTCAGCAATTCGACTAATTTGCAAAGTGCTATTACAGCAGTTTTCATGATTGGTTTTGCGAGTGAAACGTGGAGATTAGTTATAGTTTTCAAGAGCTGGCTGATATTGGAAGCATATTGGACTCCCTGAAATTAAAAATACACAGTTACTCTTTCACAATTAAATGATATGTCACTTCATTTTATATAAGTATAATGTGTTCCTCTAAGAACATATTTCACAACAAATAATTCGGAGATCCTTATAAGACATGTCCATAGTGTAGTTACAGTTTAAAAGAAAATAGATTTAGAAAATAAAAAATAAAAAAATTGTGGTCAACATAATAGCTGTCAACACTCAAAGAAAAAAAATCTGTATGTAAATTCCCAACAAAAAATACAAAGATTGTTAAACTGCCCAATTAATTACTTTCTCCTTCACAACTTAGAGCTATGCAACTCTGAGGACTCTAGGTAGGATTGTTAGTTTGGATGTTATCCATTTGTAGACTTTAAGTGGATCCCAGCTATTTAAATGGGACAGATCCAATAGTGGCATGCAAAGTTAAATTCATCCTAAGTGTGTTAACACCAGAAAGATTATCAGATTAATTAAAATAAAGCAATAATCATGATTCCAACTATCTTCTCAATTATTGAGTATCTTCTAGTTTCCTGTGGATGTCACTTGTGGTGGTGGAAGCTAGTTTTTAAAAATGTGTTTTTGTCCGATTGTGTTTTATTCAAACAATTTCACCTCCAGTATCAACCTGATAAATGCTTTTGTTCATGCCTCCTGCTTTTAATCTTTAATGATAACAATTTTCCAATCTTTTTTTTCCCTCTAGATTAATGTTTATTTTAATTGAATTTGATTTATTTTAGTAACCATATTAAGTTAAATTTCATAATATTAAGGTAATCTAAGCAGCATAATACAAGTATTTCCTTGTTTAATCGTTCATAAGCGACAGGCTGGCACATAGCCTGTTTCTCTCATGTATTTACTTTCGTCCCACTGTTCTGGACAAGTATGCGGATCAAAATTGATGTGTGAATAAATTTTTTCTTCTGTTCTGGTTCTCTGAACATGTGTACATTACACTGAAAAATATGTTGATTGGTTGTTAAAGAGCAATTACAGCCAATACTGATGTAAAATGATGTAGTTTACTGTACAAAATTGTGTCATTTCAAAGTGCTAAATAAAAATGTGAATTAGATTTATATTCGCGAAGCCTTGCCTCAAGTAACAATGAGCCCACATTCTCTCCATTAATAGATATCATAGGGACCACATGTTTGGTGTGGATCTCCCAATATTTAATATCACGTTCTGTTTTTTAGTATTCAAGGAGACCACATAAGGTTATAGTAGTTCTATACCACTCGGTTTTCAGACTTGTAACTATGTAACGAGTTACAAGTAACAAGTTCGATCAAGTGAGAGAATACTGACCCTCTGCCCTGTTGGACTCTAACTCCGGCACACATGTGGCACAAACTCCTCTCTCTAACTCACTATTCCACGGACTGATCAAAGTTGTGTTCCAACTCTCTGCTCGAGAAGAAAGCCCCGCCCAGAAAAGAAACAAGTGAAGGTGACTCTGTGTGTTTAGTCATAATTTACGACGCCTGGACTGTTCCAGCGCTTTCTACTAGTTCCCAGGGTGTCCAATCTCATCCCTTCCATTCCACTTTCCCCTCCTTTTCCCCTACTCTTTGTGAGCATGTTAGTTTGTGTGCTTGCTATATATTGTGATGTTTCGTTAGTAACAGCACTCATTGTATCATAGGCTTAGTAAGGTGAGAACGGCAAATTAAGCAAAGACTTAACTATATTCATCGAAATTCCATTTTGGTTTAGTTGTTGGAATTATGTATGTAACTTTGGTTACCTTGGCTGCCTTAATCGGTTAAAGAGGAAGCTAACTGCTTTCGATTTGTATAGTTTTTTTATGACTATCTCTAGAGGATTCATTGTTAGACGGGGTACTTATATTCGTCGCTGTTCTATTAACATTAAGATACCCGTGAACTTATTAGATGTAGGAAGATATTTACTTGATGTTCTACTGAATATCAAGTGTCTCTACTACGTCAGTGAATGAAGTATTAGTACGAGAGGTGGGGGAACTTTATCATGAAATTACTGTGTGATCTTGGGATCTTTCATTATTATTATTATTATGTCCAGTATATTAACGCTATTATAGGCGGGCTCGTTTGATATTAGAGTTTTTATCTTAGAACACTCTAGTATATATATATAGTAATGTAATGTCCTTGTTTAATATTAATATCCTTAACTTCAGGTTTTATAGTAAACCTCATAGTTATGGCATCTTCTTAATTATTATTAACGCCTTTGACTTTGGGCACTTTGCTAATTTTTATATTCATGGGATTGCCTTCTTCAATATTAAAGTCTCCGACTTTGAACATTCTAGTCAATTTTCATATTCATTAAATATTATGTTTATATAAAAAGTCTTTGTCTTTGAACATTCTAGTCTACTTTTGTATTTATGAAACATTATGTTTAATATTAACGTCTCCGGTTTTGAACATTCTAGTGAATATTCATATACATGAAATATTATGTTTATATCAAAGTCTTTATCTTTGGACACTCTAATCAATTTTCATCTTTTATGATATGTTTAACATCGAAGTCTTCAACTTTCCACGCTATATCCAATAATACTATATTTATAATTTGTTATTGTATATCAACCATTTCTCCTATGTCCAATAAAATATAATGTTATTCTCTTGTAACTCCTTGACTGTTATTTCTCACGCTTCCACGCTAAAAGGGTGGTTACAACCAACCACATGTGTTATGTGGTCCTCTGCAATAAGTGGGTATCTAAAACGGTCTAATTAACAAGTATATTTAAAGTAATTATCACATAATAAATTAAATAATAAAAGGTGGCTAAATAATAAAAGGTGGCAAGTCCCACCAAAATAAATACATTAAAAGTTTTTCTTTATTTAATTATTTCATTTAAAATAAAGAAAGGGGGATTTTGATTGCCAATTAAGATACAGAAGAAATGTTTTGCCCAACTCTGGGCTTAATTCAATCGTTGCAAAACAGGGAAATTCGTAACCTCTTTAATATGACTGCCCAACTGTGGGGCTAAGCACATTCTAAAACAACCTTTAAAACATAATTTAAAACATTTCCATTTAGCTAAGCAAATTTTATCAATATTTTACAATACAATTTAAAAATTTATATGGATATTAATTTCCTTATGACAAAAGATCAGGTAATTTGATTGGGTTTTTTAAAAATGTAATTTATATTAGTTATGGACTAAAGCTTTAGTCTGTAGTTATCACACCTCATATTTTGAGGGCTAATATGTATTCAAAAAGAATATATAAACATGGAAACTTTCCAGCTCTAGTGTTTGAATCGCCAATTATAGAACATACCTGAAGGAATAAATCACATCTTTGATTTAAATCTTCCAATTTTAAAGATAATGATTCCTGTTGTAAGGTGGATTCTAACTGGATAGTCCAAAAGCAAATCTGAAAAGGAAAACATTAAAACATACTAGAACTATTTTTATAAGGATGTTTAACATTATTATTATTAATGACTTCATTTAAGAAAGGGAAAACCTAAGATTGTTGTCGATTTCTCAATTCTAACTCTCTCTAGCTCAGTATTTTTTAAAGGTTTTAGATTTTAACACAAAGATGATGTGATAGGAATGATGAAGATAATTTGAGGAAATACACCCACAATGATATGTAAAGGTGATGGAAACCCACCAACCAAACATCAAACGAGATCCAAAACTTGACCTCCCCATCATCGGCAAACCAGGTAATTGTTAGCTTGACGCCAGAGATTGTGTGACCATTAATGAAGGTATTTTATCTGGTGGAAAAGCCGAATGTGAGAGAATAGACAGGAATAAACTAGTATGGTTTGGAAATCAACATTTTGGAAAACATTCTAAATGACCAAGTTTTAAGTAAGGAATAGTTTGAGAGTTAAGACTTACATATGTGGATCTAGAAAATAACAAATTTGTGTTCAAAAGTTAAGTTGTTATTAAAGTGGATACTATATAATGTGATGTTGAAAACAATAAAATATTTTAAAAAATTGGAAGTTGTTAGAGGAACATTGTGTATGATTATGAATAATTAGATAAAATTAAAGTACTTCATCAACTTATAAAATGGTAAAACGAGTTGATGAATAATCTAAAATATAGGTTAACACATTAAAATATTAATACACAGAATATAACATACAATATAAGGTGATATGAACATACACATTAAAGTCAAAACTTAATTTTGAAATAATTCAGAATAAAATTAGCTCAACATCAGAAAAGTTTATTTGTATTTTATTTTATTTTATTTTATTTATTTTATTTATTTAAGTTATTTTTTAATTTATTTATTTTATTTTATTTATTTAAGTTATTTTTTCATTTATTTATTTTATTTTATTTATGTATTTTATTTTTTCATTTATTTTATTTTATTTATTTATTTTATTCATTTATTTTATTTTATTTATTTATTTTATGTATTTTATTTTATTCATTTATTTTATTTTATTTATTTATTTTATATATTTATTTAATTTTATTCATTTGTTTATTTTATTTTATTAATTAATTTAATTAATTAATTTAATTTAATTAAATAATTCATTTATTTATTTAATTAATTATTTTATCTAATTTATTTATTATATATATTTATTTAATTTTATTTATTTATTTTATATTTTTATTAAATTTAATTTATTTATTTTATTTTATTTATTTATTTTATTTTATTTATTTATTTCATTTTATTTATTTATTTTATTTATTTATTTTATTTTATTTAATTTATTTAATTTATTTGTTTTGTTTCATTTATTTATTTTATTTTATTTATTTATTTTATTTATTTAATTTATTTATTTCATTTTATTTATTTATTTAATTTAACTTATTTATTTTATTTATTTTTATAAATTTATTTATTTCATTTTATTTATTTATTTAATTTTATTTATTTATTTTATTAAATTTTATTACATTTATTTATTTTATTAAATTTTATTAAATTTATTTATTTTATTTTATTTATTTTATTTTATTTATTTATTTTATCTTATTTATTTATTTAATTTATTTTATTAAATCTATTATTTTAATTTAAATTATTTATTTTATTTTATTTATTTTTATAAATTTATTTATTTCATTATATTTATTTATTTATTTATTTATTTAATTTAATTTAATTTATTTAGTTCATTTGATTTATTTATTTAATTTAATTTATTTTAATTAATTAATTTATTTTATTTAATTTATTATATTTAATTTATTTATTTTATCTTATTTATTTATTTTATTTATTTAGTTCATTTTATTTATTTATTTCATTTAATTTAATTTATTTAATTTATTAAATTAATTTAATTTTATTTATTTATTTAATTTTGTTTATTTATTTTATTTTTTTTAAAATTTATTTTATTTTATTTATTTTATTTTATTTATATATTTTATTTATTTTTTTAAATTTATTTATTTCATTTTATTTATTCATTTCATTTAATTTATTTCATTTAATTAATTTATTTTATTTATTTATTTATTTAATTTATTTTATTTATTTTATTTATTTATTTTATTTTATTTATTTAATTTATTTGTTTTATTTAATTTATTTGTTTTATTTACATTTATTTGTTTTATTTCATTTATTTGTTTTATTTCATTTATTTGTTTTATTTCATTTATTTATTTTATTAAATTTATTTTATTTATTTTATTTATTTATTTATTTATTTATTTTATTTATTTTATTTCATTTATTTATTTATTTTATATATTTTATTTATTTATTTATTTATTTATTTAATTTAATTTATTTAATTTATTTTATTTCATTTATTTATTTCATTTAACTAATTTATTTTATCTAACTTATTTATTTTATCTAATTTATTTATTTTATTTTATTTATTTATTTTATTTGTTTATTTTATTTATTTATTTATTTTATTTTATTTATTTATTTTATTCTATTTATTTTATTCTATTTATTTATTTATTTATTAATTTCATTAAATTTATTAATTTAATTAAATTTATTATTTTAATTTTATTTATTTATTTTATTAACTTTATTTATTTTATATTATTTAATTTATTGATTTTATCTAATTTATTTATTTCATTCTATTTATTTATTTAATTTAATTTTATAATTTATTTATTTCATTTTATTTATTTATTTCATTTAATTTATTTATTTTATTTTATTTATTTATTTATTAAATTTATTTATTTTATTTATTTATTTATTTTATCTAATTTATTTTTTTTATTTTATCTAATTTAATTATTTTATTTTATTTATATTTTTTATTTATTTATTTTATTTTATTTATTTATTTTATTACATTTATTTATTTTTTTAAATTTATTTATTTTATTTATTTATTTAATTTAATTTATTTATTTAATTTAATTTATTTATTTTATTTATTTATTTAATTTATTTAATTTAATTTATTTATTTTATTTATTTATTATATTTAATTAATTTATTTTATTTTATTTATTTATTTTATTTTTTTAATTTATTTTATTGTGAGATGAAATGGAGGACCTACAGTTTAACGTGGAATCCGAACCACGGTGGAGGCCTGTCATTCCACACATTCACAATCTGTGATTAATACACGTCTTGCCAGATGTGAAGGAAGGGTTTGGCAATCAGATAAATCCGTGCCAGGACCGAGGATTGAATCCTGGACCCCAGCACAGAAGTCTGACACCTTACCCCTAGACCACCAGGTCACCCTATCAGCAAAGTTGATTCAGATAATGTTGAAGTATGATATAATATAGAATTAAAAAAGTATAGCTATGTTCTAAGTCTTATCTGGTTTGTAAATGTTAAAGAGGATGGAAGATGAAAGACAACCAAAGCGAGACATGTAGATGAGAATTATAAGAAAGAGAGCCCAGACTGAGATGGTTGGAGTCAATTAAGAACAGTGTGAGCAGAAGAAATTTGGACTGGAAAAGGATTCAGGAGAGAGAAGAAGAAGTAGAGATATACCATTCAAGCCCTGACTTGCCAGAGGCAGGAAAAGGGGAAATGATGATATTAAGTTCAACGCTACTGTTTGTATATTTTTCTATTGTTTGACGAGTATTATTAATCCTATACTTCATTTTTATTCCTCTATGTTATATCTTTGAATAGTGCTCCTTTTATCTAGGTTCTCTATGCCTCGAAATTGAATTGTTTGTTGTTTTGTTTTGTGATTTTGATTGTTATTGTTGAGGTTTAGTTCTGTTTGTTTGGTTTTGTCATATATTACCTTAGCCTTCCCCATTCTTGGAGGCAACAAGACCATACCTGGACCACTATATGGAGGCAACAAGACCATACCTGGACCACTATATGGAGGCAACAAGACCATACCTGGACCACTATATATCTATTGTTTTCCCGCCAAGTGTCGCTGGCGTGGTGTTTTTAGCTTTGGTGATTTAATTGTGACTCGATCAAGACAGAAGTGATAAGGTTCCGTGAACCTTCACCCGGAAGTGGTCTAGTTTTTATTCGTGTGTGTTATTGAAGAGGACTGCGCCAGGACACTACCAGTCATACCACATAAAGTGAAGGTGAGTTTCCTCTATCCATTTCCTTTACACCATACAGTCCATTTGTCCGTGTTCGTAACACTGGTCCTCCAGAGGCTTCTTTCGTTTTCATTCAATTGTAAATTATACTACACAGCTACTGTTTGGTTTATTAAAGACTTTCTCTAAGAGGTAGATATAGAAATATAATTTCAAAGAAATGAATTTAAATTAGTGGGGATAGTATGGTAAAACCACAATAAGATGTTTCAAATAGTAACCTTGTCAACCACAAATTAATGTCATACGAGTCTTGACCTTTTAAATTGAGCAAACACTGCAGTGGGTTCATCGTGAATTTTATAGCCATGACAAAAATAGTATTTTCCAGATGGCATCAATATGATGCCTCCCAAATTTGGGAAAATTGAGCACATACCTGAAAGATGAATGTTTGAGTATTTTTTTGCAAGCTCTGAGATTTCTGTTGCAAATAGTTTTGTCGAGTGAGCATTGCCGATTGTTGCGCTTTCTTGTCTATAAGTTTATTCATGTGGGGCAAATGTGTCACAAGGAAATGTTCTGGATACCAAAGAACATTACCATATAAGGTCACAGACGGAATCTAAAAAGTAAGGAAAATATTATTAGTTGTATTCTACAACTCGACAATACTTTAATAATAAAACTAAAATATTCAAAAATTATTCTGTCAAATACCATGTAAGTAATAAATTTTCAAAAAGTGAACAAATTATGTTTGTGATAAGTTATCAATATAAATTTGTTTTCCATATAATTCAAAGAATAGAGAAATAACTACAGCATAAGAATTAATTATAAAAATAAATACTGTGAATATACATGTAGGACCTGCATATAATAGAATTGTGCTAGATTGTGTTAGATTTATATTATATACAAAATATTTTTGCTCTCTACATTTTAAAGAGTTTAACTATTAATTTAATTTTGGATTATTCTTTGGGAACGATACTTTTTTGTCTAAAGAAAGTAAACGTAAAAGTCGTAGAAAATATTATTTAACACATAAGTATATGAAAATGCCTTTAGTAAATTGTGTAACTGTCAAATAACTAACTTCCACTAAAATTCCACAAGAGAAACCCAGACCTACTAGTACTTAGCCTACTGTATACTGAACATTTAGTACGATGAGGTTTAACCCCAATCAAGTGCCATTTCCACCAAGTTTCTACTATGTATGAATCCACACAAGTGTCCTTTATACATATAGAACCGATAAGTAAACTTTTTAAATAAAGCGCTGACGTTTCCAAAAAGCTAACTCAACATGTGAAAATAAGTGTTGTATGCAAGAACAAGAATGAGAAAATATGAAAGGTGCGTGTGAAGTGAGTGGGGTGGATTTGCATTCTAATAGGGTACGTTCATGCTGGCGGACCAATAACAAGCAAATTAATGCCAATTCATTTCTCACTCACCCTCGGCTTATCCATCTCAGTTCCAATACTATCATTAGTTGTTTGTCCCTATAACTTCAAATTCACTATATTTATAACTCTCTAATTTGGATTAGAACAAAAATTATATGTAATTGATTCATCTGTTGGGAAAACTTTTCAGACAGTTCAAAAGGAGAGGATCTATTCGTATGTAGCTCTGGCTTTTTAAAGGTAGTGTCATCTTGAAATTAGATATTTAAGTTAATAGTTTTATTAATGTCAGCAATCCTACAGTAATTTTTTATACTCACTAAAAGGTTCAAAGTCTGCATAGAAATGTACATTACAGTCAAGTTAAGAAAATACATATACATCACCTTTTTACTAAACTCCAACAGTTGTTTGTTCATTCGTTTATCACTTGTGCCAAACAAATTAAAATTAAGAATGTATAAAGAGCTGAGCTTGACCCAGAGCTCAGCTGATTCAAAGTCTAGTTGCTCTGTAAACTTTGACTCCAGTGTATTTAAAGATATCTTCAGGTATAAATGTAACTCTTCAGCAAGCAAAACATTCTTGCCGACGTCACTTTTGATGGCCGTGAATGACTCTTCAACTGCCCTCTGGAAAATTTTATTCAAACATGAATTTAGTTGTTTTAATATGAGAGGATAAGCTAAAAAAAAAAAGGTAGTTTGGGGCTAAGTGCATGGAGAATGGATGAAGAAATCAGTGATAAATACATGAAAAAACACTTAAGTGTTTTTTTTGTTGTTTTTTTTAGCATCGCGTCTTACTACCCGTTCGGGTTATACGCTTAAGTACTAATTACACTAATGGATTAGGAAATAGGACGGTTGAATTTAGAGGAAGTGAACCCGCATTTGCGTGGAGGGAGAGTGGAAAACCATTTAGGAAAAACCACTCTCAGTTCATCCGACCAAGATTCGAACCTCGATCTCCCCGTCCTCGGTGGTCTGACTCAACACGACTCGCGCGTTTGCCAACTACGCCACCGAGGCGGGTAACACTTAGTGTTGCCAACCAGAATACAAACCTTGGCATTCTCATTAATTTAATCTATTGTGATCTTGATATTAACTCCACCAATGAGAGTGATGAATTTAGTAAAAACTGTTTATTGACTATTAACTTTACAGACTAAGAGTTTTAAGTTCTGTTTGGATAAAAGATTTAGAACTAATACTTCAGCAAAGTAACCATGTTTAAAGTGAAAGAAATTTAATGTTAAAATGTTATAATAATAATAATTTTATACATTTTACACACACATATTCTCACAATGTAAACCTATTCATTTACAATAAATTAAACACAAGACTATTTATTGATATTTTTTTTACCGCCCATATGGGTGGGAACACAAACGTCAAATTGTCTGGTCAAGTTTACCAGTGATCGGGAGGTTGGGGTTCAGATTCCGAGGATGTTTTTTCCTAAATGGTTTTACACTTTCCTCCCCGTAGCTACAGTTGTATTTTCTATTAAATATATACCTTGCTCATCCTTACCCCATTAGTAAAGTTAAATGTAGATAGCCAAACAAGCAGTAATAAGTGATGAAAAAACCAATTTACTTAAGACATAATGTCAGATGAAATTACTTGGAGAAACTGGACAATTATCTACCAGAAAAGAGAAAGAACTAATACAAAGCATCCAAGGAAAAATCTTCAGCTTAGCCAAACCTCTAGGATCATACATAGTAAGGAACACATTCAACGTGGCTAATACAGACTCTTGGGAAATTACTTTTCATAATTTGATGATTTATTTGTCTAGAATATACCTGAAATATCTTCCCCGTAAGCAATCTGCTCTCAAGATTCACCAACAACTTTTCAAAGAATTTCAATTTTTCCTTATCAATCCCAAATGTGGTTGGATCATGAGACATTGATTTAACAGTTTTTTTGTAAATCTTCCAGTGATCGTGAATCATTGTTTGATTATAAAGAGCTTCATCCAAAGTTACTAACATAACAAGCAAAGATCCCAGATGACGAAAAACATCCTGAAAATATAATGCAATCGTTAAAATCTGTAAGAAACAGAACTAATATTAAAAAAATAAATAAAACTTGAATGTATAAAAA
>CABFWB010001196.1:99622-136482 GCA_902151455.1 Timema bartmani
GTGAGTGAGTGAGTGAGTGAGTGAGTGAGTGAGTGAGTGGGTGGGTGAGTGGGTGGGTGGGTGGGAAATCTCCCAAAAAGAAATAATAGGCAGTGGGTAGCAAAGATTGACATTAACTATTAGATATTAACAAAAACAATAGATATGAATAAACAAGTAATAGTAGAGAGGTAGAGTTGGAGGGAGTGGGCATCGGCCCAGTTAAGGCTAAGACTCATATCAAAATGTAATCTTTAAGAGATATAAATAATTCCATCTGCTTCCAGACTCACATAAACATGCCTGACTTAAATTATACAATTTAAGACTTGGACTAATTATCCTATAAAAGGGTCGGCAGATAACATTAACAATACATAAGTTATTAGTTTAGTTTTACAACAAACAGGTGCTGGTGCAGCCTATTGGCCAAGAGTTCAAGCTAACATTTGGTCATACCTTCTTGAGGACAGGAGATAAGTTACTTTACAATCAACTAAATACTGACCCCGATGGGCCTAGAGACAAGTTAAGCTACAGTAAAGTTAGGGTCTAGAAACCTCGGCGAGAAATTATTATATACGGCTTTAAAATATCAAACAAGGTCATCTAGTGATGACTGAAGCAATTAACATTTAACTCGTTAAAGAGACCTGAAGTAGTTAAATGCGGTGGAAAACCCATCACATAATTAGCTTTTGATAGAATATAAATGATTATTACATGACAAACTAACATAAATATAAACCACAACATATTAAAGTGACCTCAAAAAAAGATAAATGGGATAGCAAGATTCCAACATTCAATACTTATGATCAGATATAATCTGGCCATCTAGTGGCGTTGAGGCAAGAAGAATTATAAACAAGCGTATGACTAGCGGCCTGGGAACAAGTTACTAAATAGGTCTTTAAATAATCAAACGCCATTTAGAGGTGAGCGAATAAATAAACTACAAAGGATCAAAGTGACCTACAAAGATAAATGTGAAGACAAGAGTTCAACGAATAAGTTTAGTTATATCAACTAGCCATCTAATGGTGATCCAACCAATTAACAAATATTTAAGTCCCAAAAGAAAATTTAGAACAAGATTTAATCTTAAACTGAATTTATCAACAATTAATCCAATATTTAAGTACAAAAGAAAATTTAGAATAAGATTTAATCTCAAACTGAATTTATCAACAATTAATCCAATATTTAAGTACAAAAGACAATTTAGAAAAAGATTCAAGCTTAAAATGAATTTATCAACAATTAGTCCAATATTTAAGTACAAAAGACAATTTAAAAACAAATTTAAAGATTTAAGCCAAAAGAGAATTTTGAAAGTACAGTCAACTCTCGATAACTCGTACTACAGGGTGCGAGATTTCTGTCCGAGTTATGAAAAGTCTGTCTTATCGAGGGTGTGTGCAAGTGTGCAGGGGAGAGGAGAAGAATGAAAGCAATTAAAGTAGGAAGAATGGTGGAAGGATAGAGGAATATGGAAGCAGTTTACTAAACTGACCCAGACACAGGATGTAAATATTTGATGGTGGTGATTACATGAAAAAATTATTAGAACATGTATGCAGTTAAGCACTAATAATATGTAAGGTTTCCAAAGGTAAAATTATTAGAACATGTATGCAGTTAAACACTAATAATATGTAAGGTTTCCAAAGGTAAAATTTTTCAAACAATATTATTAAGAATGCAATACATTTTTCCAAATATATTTTAATGAATGCCAATAAATTTTTCTTGGCCCCCTATTATGAATGTAATATATAGTACCTGAAAATGAACATCTCTAGCATTCATGACCTGCGTTGACTCTTTGGAGGTACTGTATAAGGCATTTAGTTGATGAATCATTTGTGCAGCTACCTCCTCACATCGTTTCACAAAACAACAAAGTTCTTGCAAGTGTGGCAAGAAACGGCTAAGCTGTGTCACTTCATCTTCAATATTTTCTTCACCTAAATAAGAAAAACTTTTTACATGTGACGAGTCAGTTTTAAAATTTAATTTGGGTGTGGTGGTCTTATTTCTGTTCCAGCTTAACACTTTTAGATTAACAAACTAAGCTTATTAGATCTCTCCCAATAAAAGTAAATGTAACCTTTATAACTACTAATTATTAAGTGGGCATCTGTAAACCTTTTTTTTTATTTTAAGTTTTAAATTATCAGATTTACACTTTTAAGACTACTTTAGATTTATAGTAATATATTTAACTACAATAAAACCACATTAGACCAAACCCTTAAAGTCTAACATTCCAGATAATTTGAACACAATTCTCAAAAAATGGGAAAGTCAAATTAAATATAAGTTATTGGTTTATAAAGTCAAAGAGTTAAAAGAGAATTGTAAGAAACAGTGTTATTGCTTAATATTTACGAGTTGTAATAAACACAACCATGTTTTACTGTAACTAAAAATAATTATAGCACTGTAAAAAGATATGGTGTGAATGTAAAACTAGAGTATGTACTATGTTTTGTACATCATTCAAATTAATGTAAATTTTATAAAACTCATTCATCTGCAATTTAAAATTTGTGAAAGTCTTTGTCTCCCCTATAGATTTTCTGTATTCTGCCCCTTAGACCAAATGTTCACTAATCCGTGACAGCTTTGGTCCTGATTAACGAGGTTCCAATGTATATTAATTGCATTGTAGGAGCTATGTATGTATATGTATTACCAAAAGGTGACTTTCTAGGAACCAAAATTGGTTTTGCTTCTTAGTAGAAGAAATGAGGGTGCCGAAAAGCCAAACTAACACATCCCTGCTTTTGACTCTTTTTTTTCTGTCAAATAGATTAAAAAAAACTGGCATAAGAACACTTAAATAGGTTTGTGGAGGCATGATCTAACTTTGGTTGTATAATGGGTGTTTTTTTTTACATTTGGCTTTAAGGGTATAAAGTTCAATTGCTACCTATATATAATTAAAGTCAAGCAGATGTATAAGATTCAATTTCAGGGCAGGGTGGTAAATGGACCAAAGTACTCAATCATACCTTTAAAAATGTGGAATAAAAACATCTTGTGATTCTTAAATTAACAAGTACAATCTATTTACCCTGAAAGATAGTCCATGGCCCTATATTATAAACTATAGTGGAATAATGTAAGGTAGATTTGCTACCTTAGAGGGTAAACGAAAGGTACATGCCATATTATTCGTGATAACACAAGTTACAAACGTAAACGGCTGCAACCGACACACAATACTTTGGACAAATGTATTACTCTGCCACCGCTATATGCCGAGGCATTTTTACTAATACAAAGTAAAAGGTCAATGCACTCACTTCCTTCTCCATAAAACAGTATCATATCAAAATACTTTGTTTTTGCTTCAGAGACCAAGAATTTCACCTCGGCACATAATGTTGAAAACACAATTAAAACTTTATTTAAAACTTTATTGTCAGTGTTTATTAACTCCAGGATAGTTGTGTGTTCATGTGAGGCCAACTGAAAACGGAAAATAATTATATTGTGTGAAGTCATGGAACAAGTTGGAATGCATCAACCATTATATAAGTATTTAAATTTAAAAAAAATGATTAAACACTAAACTTACATTAATGCATTAATGATAATATCAAATACAGTATGAAAAGCTTGAAAATTTATTGATTATATTATTTAATCAACATTCAGAAGACATTAAAATTTTGGAGATTTTTTTCATTAATTTACTGTGCTTTAATTTGCTATTCAAGAATAAATGTGCTTTCCAGGCAGTGCTAACCAACATGAATTAAGCTAATGCAATGAAAATGTACTATTAAAATGAATTCATCTTGAAACATATCAACATATTTTTTTAAGAAAATATTGATGTCGTTGACTTTTTTGATTATTGAGTGTATATTCATTGTGTTTAGTAGTGATTTTGTTATTAAAAAAAACTCAAAAAGTAAAAGCGTTTGATTGTAACTTTTTAGAATTGATTTTGTTAAATATTGTACAAGCCTAATACGGAGCTCTGCTTTTACAGAATATGTGAGTAAAAATTTAATATTTCAAAGATTGAATAACCAAACTAATTAACAAGGGTTGATAATACTTGAGACTACAATAATTGTGGGCTTTGAATTACTAATTAAGTCCAGCCTAATCTGCTTTTGCGCCATATAGAGACTAGCTTTGACCTCAACTAAGTTCTCTTAAAGATGATAGATCTTGCCCAAACATGAGGGCCAACCCTAATGAAGATGCTGATCTAGAAAATTAAAAATGAACCAGGAGTACTGTAACACCGAAGATTTTAATAGTTCAGATGTTGTTTCAGTCAATAGATTGAAGTTTGAAAAGCCTGAGATAAATACCTATCAAGGAAAATATATATTATCTTTAAGAATTCAAAAAAAAGGGGGAAAAAAGTGAAAAGAGTAATATAATGGACCATTCCAGAACAAGTTTTGAGTTTGAAATGACTATTACTGGTAAGAGGAAATTAAAATTTAGAGGAATAGTACTAAAATTAATCAATAATCACTAAGAATGTTCTGATTTCTCTGATTTTCACATTTCTTAATATTGTTTTAATAATGGATTATATAAACATCTAGGCAGCATATATGAGCAGGTGGAAACAGTATTATAAATAATATTCTTACTAGAATGTCAATCTGACCTCATAGCTATGATTAGCAAACTTAATTCATAACATTCATAAATGACGACAATCCTACACACATTTATCTATTTTCATAGTTAAGTTAATTTAAAAAAAACTTAATAGTTTAATGTAATTTATGATCTATTAAAGAAAAGAGTAATTAAAACCCACTAACTAATATTCACCTGTAATGAAGCAGGATCTATGCTCATGTCCCAAAAATCTCTTTTGTTATTCTCAAGAGCATCTTTGATTTCCTGGAGCTGCAAACTATACTTTTCTAAAAATTGACCATACATTCGCAACTGAATCTCTCCCACAACCTCTGAAACAAACACAAATTTATTAATTTATACATCTGCTTGACTTTAATTATATATAGGTAGCAATTGAACTTTATTTTTGAGTTTAGTAATGACAACAATGTGTTCCTATACAAAATGTACCAAAGCTCTATAACATTACATCTATAACGATGTGATATTTATTGAGATATAATTGGTATTTATAGCCCCGTGATCGAGTGCCAATTAAAATGATTACTGTTTAATTAGCTGATATTTGCCCCATGATCGAGCACTAATTAAAGCGGTATGGATTATAATCGTGATAGTGCCCTGTGATTGAACACTATCAATAACGATATTAAATAAACAATATGTTTGATGCTGCGCACGGTTTATTAAGATGATTATACCATCGGTACGAAGATATTATATGAAAAGATACAATTTCCGTTGAGCTACAGATTATTTTCTGTGTACTCTCTGTGATTACTCGTTCTCTATATTTATTCTAACAGCACTGTTAATATTTTGTATTACTGCTATATATTCATACGCACAAACTGCTTATATATGACCTACCCCTTTTCACCAGTGTCAAAGTGTCCTATTGGGTAGAGGGAGCTAACATAATTTGCTTTTTTTGGTAGACACTACGGAGTTAATTTTTGAAAGAAAAAAATAAGTTTTAATGGTGTAATCCTTCGACATTATTTCTGAAAAGCGTGTGATTCTCCATGGATGAAGTCTTAAAAGGACCTTTACATACAGTTTATTGAAGAAAAATACCTTCATCCGTGACTTTTTTTATATATATGAGAGGGGTTATTACACATATCATAGTCAGGCACTGCAGTCAGTGACCTGGTGAATTTAAGTGTTCCTATGCAATGCTAACGAAGTACAAGGTAATAATAAAATACTTGTATTTCAAAAAAAGGAAGTGTAATGTGGTGGTGTAGTTGCAGTTTTAGTTACCAGGATGATTACCAAAGCCAATTGAAAATTATGGATCAATGAACCATTCAGATTTACACCCAAAAGGTGAAGAGGATTTAGAAAATTATCATGGAACAGTTGGTGTATGTTGCAGAAAGTACAATTTTGTGCTCTATATATAAAAAGATTAAACCCCAGAAAGTGTCTCAGAGAAGAAATAACTATCACCAAAGAAATAACATTTTAGAGGATATTATCTTAATCTTAATATATATAATTCTTCTCTACGTGTGTATGTCATTGAACTCCTCCTAAACGGCTGGACCGATTTTGATGACATTTTTTGTGTGTGTTTGAGTGGGTCCGTGGATGGTTTAGATTCACAATTGGACCCGGTAGGTGGCGCTGCAATCGGGTTCTAGGATTTATTTTTATTTTTTAGGGAATTTTTAGGGGGATTTTTTTTTTTAGACGTTTTGTGTATCAGAACATGTAACCTCAAAATTTCAGCCTGAATATTCCCTGAATTTTTCTTGATTGCAGTGCAGATGACGATGCACTAAAATTTAATATGTACCTTCTGTAGCACAGCTTTGATAAATTTTACTTTCCTACAAACGTTTCTAGTTGTCATCTTCTGGTGACTCTTCAACTTCCAAAAATATTAGTAATGCCAAATCAAGATCATCCATTATTACACTTCACACCGTCAGGACGACACACGAGGGCTAAGTTTACATAAACTGGCCAGTCAGGGAACGGGTGCCACACAGAATATGGCCAACGTTATATTACGGCCGGTATATTACCGCACCGCTGCCCAAGGAAACGCTTGTTTTACAACTGGTAGGCAGTGTTGCCAATATCTTAAGAAAAAATTATCTTAATTTGGAAAATCAATTGAAAAAATGTATTCAATTCTTAGCTGATTTTAACGTAATTCCTACCTGTTCCACGCCCCCTCGGAAAGTGCTTCACGTCTCCCCAGGGGGCGCGCCCCCCAGGTTGAGAACTCTTGGTCTAAGGCATCACTCTCTCAATAAACTAGAATGCTGGTGAAGGGATGGTCGTGGTTAGATCACGGTCGGGTGTACTGAGTGTGGTTATTCCTAAATGCGAGTACAGTTCTACTAAATTCAACATTCCTCACCCCTTCCCGTAATTAGGCCTACATATTCGTATAAGCCGAACGGGTAGTATGACGCGGTACTAAAAAAAATATTATTTTATCGTGTATCTATAAGTACATAACAGTTAATATAATATGAAATCAATTAAATACAACATAATGGATTATATTCATTCCATATTTATTAATTCTTACTTTGAGATTCATCTTCTGATCTGTCAAAGTCCCAATCGGTCCCTCCCATTGTGATACAGTTCTGATTGTCCAAATATTAAGGCTATACAAGAACATTAATTAAATAAAATCTCATACTTATAGAAACGTAACATTTAAATTTTGAACAGATAAGGCAACTTGTCACCAGTGAGCTGTCATCTGATTTTGATCTGTAGTTTTAATTATAATACATTATTTCATGGACAAGTACTACATACCACAGATCAGTTTACTCACGAAAATCTGTAAAGTCAATGTTAAATTATTTGTTGTTCTCTATACTATAACTGGATGTACATGTGTGGCTGAAACTTTCGAGCTGTCGTCTGCATACGATTGTGTAAGAGAACCTTCAGGTATCTCTTTCTCTCTTACACCCATACAAGACCATGTGGCATTTTGACATCGTTCATTAATATGATTGAATATATGAGATACATCAATGTGTGATTAGTTAAATGAAATAGATGTGTTAGTAAAAGCTTTGAAGAGCATAACAAAGTTCGAAACTGATGAGTTTTTTTAAGTAAGTTGATGTACGCTAATACATACAATGATTTTTGGAGGAAGTTCGTTTTAAAGGCTTATCTTGTACCCTATAGTAATATTTAGGTATGATAAAAGACCTTCCAAAAGGGAATTTATACGTCCATTCTAAATTGCCATTTATCCTTCTAAATACTAATATATGATAGTATACTCGTACGGAATAAGGCCTTACATATTGGGATTCTTACTAAAAGCATGGTTTAGTAGATACCGTAATTCCTACAAGCCTATAACCTAAATTATCGTTTGAACATAAGACTTCTACAGAAAGTATGTCATTCGAAGAGTTATAATACAGTTTTTAGCCAACTTGTTTAGTTATAGTTATCGAACTTTTAACATAATATGGTTTCTGAAGGCAATATACCAAATATGAACCAAAAGGTAATATAATAATACTTTCTACAAGCCTATAACCTTTGTGGTCGTTTGAACATATGGCAACTACACAAAGTTTGTCATTCAAACAAATGTAATCAAATTTTAAGATACCTTATTTATTATTTATCGAACTTTCAATATAATATGGTTTCTGAAACCAATATACAAGCCAAGAGCCAAATTTAAATATAAGTGTAGTCTTGGCAGACTGTAAACAAAATGGATGATAAATACATATTTAAATATATTAAAGATTTTATTCGTATTTGTACAGTATTACCGTACCTGTAAAACTGACTTGTATATCCTTTAATGTAAATGATTCTTCAGGCAAGTGTGGTATAATACTTGACTATTTTCAACAATAACACTTTTATCCATCAGTGACATGTTTTCGCATAAGAACATTGAAATAAACCGTAAAATTTTTACTCCCCGCAATGTAGCAGACGATAAACTTGAGCGTCACGCTTTGGACCTTGGCAATGGGTATGTTTATGTCCATCCAGTATAATATAGAGATCACTGGTTGTAATATGTTTTCTGCATGTGTGTTGTTATCTAAAAAAGCTGCCAGTACTTCCATAGGTTGAAGTTACAGTCTTAATGGCTCTGTAGGTATTTTATTTGCGAGACTTTTTATTACTACCTTTATTATTTTATTTATATTACTACCTTTACTATTTTTCACCAAAAAATGCTCAGCTGTTATTAGATTCTATTTCACCCACACATTTTTTCTAAATATTGTAAAGAAGTTTGAACTAATACTTTTTCATTTGATCGTTTTAAGTAATATGTCGAGTAGAAAAATAATTCAGATAAACACATAAGAAGCTTATTAGTAAAATACAAACTATCAAAAAAATTAAAAACAAATATACGATTAAGTTTTATTAATAAGTTTGCAGGGAATCTAAATTATCCATAGTTTACTCTTTATTTCTATAATTACAAATAATTAAAATGTATTATGAATCAAATTTTGTCACAGTTTTTATATTTAATGGGGTTTTACGAGTAGAAGGACCAAATTTGCCAAGAATTTAAATAATAATTCCTACTTAAATTTGAATATGGCGCCATTAAACTGGTAGTGTCTTTTCCAACCACCACTGCTACCGCTAACGATGTAAAACGTCCATGCTTGATACATGGAAGATATAGATCTATACTATTCCTTATTTATCGTTGAATATTTGATGGTGCGTCTGTCAGCTGATGTTATCATTGAAGAAATCTATACAATTTTTCTTTTCTTTTACGTAATGTGTTACCTACACATAAGTAAATTTATTATATGATTTTAAAATTTAAATAGTGTCCTTTGGAATTGTTTTGCCATTTTTTTTAAAAATCAGAGAACCATTAATTTGTTGTTTACATTTTCTAGATTTTAAATATTGGTTAATTATAATCGAAAATTAAGGTTATACCATAATTATTTATTAGTTCTTTTTTCCAAATTATAATCACGTTTTATTGCAGTTTTTTTTTCACAAAACATATTATTTTTTTAAATCCTACTATTAATTTATAGTCAAGGTAAGTAATGTTTCAATGTTGTTTCAATCTGAGTCAAGGCCTATATTATTTAACTTATGAGTTTTTGGGTTTTTTTCAAGTGTGACTTTCTGTCCAGGCTCTTCGCATTTGATTGAGTGGGGCTGAGGAAGGTAGAGAAAGTGTAGTGTTATAGTACACATCCTATCAGGCCCGGATTAACACTTTTGGGGGCCCTCTGCCCAGTATAACTTGGGGCCCTTAAACTTTTTTTTGCGAACACTATAGTAACTAAAAAACTATACAGTCCATTAAGTTAAAGTCTAAGTGGATTATAATACTGTACATTATTGCTAATAATATACCGTAGCAATACAGGACATATATTTATAGAGTATTTCAGTGTAATTTCATTTTATGTATTCTGCCGCCTATAGATAAAATAGTAATAGTATTAGTAGGCCCTAGAGTAAAAAGTATTTTATTACTTTTTTTTTTGTGGATTTCTCATGTCACCTTTAGTTAGTTCTTCAATACCAATAATTTTATTATTTCACCTCTGAAATTGTGAATAGAAAATCAATGTTTATTTTTCTTTCAAAAGTCAACAGTACCATCTGCAGATATGTAGTATTTCCAGTTTTCCAAACACAAAGGTTGCGTTAATTTTTAAGCATGGACTCCACGCAATACCAGGCTGCCAGCTCCCTTCAATAAGGGAATTTCTAGATTAGTTTGGGATAAATTTTACGAAAAAACTAAAAAATATTGAAATATATCACAAAATAAATATGACAAGTCAAAAGTGATTTATTTGCCAGGTGGACGGGGGGCCCCATGCGTGGCACACACCTTAATCCGGGCCTGTTTCCTATAAATATCAGAAACTTTTTTTTATGTAAGTTAAACACTCACAAAAATGCATTATTATTCACAATCAACACTAAGAACACTGGTAGGCTTATACAAAAAAAACTTTGTCCCAAAAATGAAAATAGGTGAATCTAATAGTATTATTTGTGCTGAATTAAAATATATTTTTAGAAGGTCTCTCATGTAAGAATTTTGAATGACACCCACTTAAAGTTTACAATATTATGTTCTTTTACAATACATGAAAGAAAGCAGCGCTATTCAATTAAATAAATATGAAAGGTGAAGCTTGAGGGATGAATTAATTATTGTGGCTACCGAGATCAGTGGAAGAGCATTAGTATGCTTTGCCAAAGGTTCCGGGTTTGATTCCGGTGTCTACGTGTCAATTTTCAATTTATTCAAATTCATACATAGCAAAGCAAAATATCTTGGTGGAATCGTTTACCATGACTGTTCCAAGATTTACTAGGAGAAAATCCAGGTGTGAATCCAAGAAATGTATTCTCAAAGACATGTTACATCCTGAGGTCTTGTATGATTTTAAGTGATCATCCACTATTTCTTTGTAGTTTTCTACCTTATTTTTCCCTAAAAAAATTCACGTAAATACCCTTGAAAGACTCCTATGCAAAATTTCCAGCTTCGTTCAACTGAACATCGATCGATCCGCCTCGGTGGCGTAGTTGGCTAACGCGCTAGTCGTGTTGAGCTCGGCCGCTGAGGACGGGGAGATCGAGGTTCGAATCTCGGTCGGGTGAACTGGGGGTGGTTTTTCCTAAATGGTTTTCCACTCTCCCTCCACGCAAATGCGGGTTCACTTCCTCTAAATTCAACCCTCCCAATTCCTAATCCATTAGCGTAATTAGTACTTAAGCGTATAACCTGAACGGGTAGTAAGACACAGTGCTAATTATTATTATTATTATTGTTGTTGTTGTTGTTGTTATCATTATCATTATCATCATTATTATTATTATTATTAACTAACCATCGAGGTTCTCATCTTTAATCAGTTCTCTTGAGGTCCTACAAAGATTCCCTCCTTGATCTTTGCATCACTGACCTAGCTTTATATGTAGTGAAGGTAGATACACTTTTTCTGGATCAACATGTGGTCTATTGACAACATTCTCATTTTCTGGAGTTAGTGATATTCGCTTTGGCCACTGTTTATGGGTGTAGTGATTTATCCGGTCTCTGCTATCCCATTCACAAAGAAAACGGAGTATTTTGTGAAACCAAGTTGAAGTCCAGTCGATAGAGCATTGACTTTTAAGTCACCACAGACATTTAATTTGTATTCTTCTTACTTAATTTTTTCCAGTAAGAGTGTCATGCTCAAATGGGTTTCTTTCATATCGGAAGCATTAGCTAGTGACACTGATGGAAAATTATTTGCATTGTGAAGAAACACGACCTTCAAGCTAACTTTAGAATAATCTAGCCATTCCTCCATTTTGAACTCGTGGCCAAGTACTTCAATAACGGAACAAACATAATTGCAATAAACAAGTCCTTCTTAAAGGGCAAAGACATCTTTAAAGTCACTATGCCTTCCTCTAAAAATGCATACTTTTGTTTCTCTGTAGAGGAGATTCTAGCTGTTCAATCTGGACCTTAACAATTCAGCTTGCCTTTTAGATAGGTTCAAATCTCGGTCAAGATCATTGAGATCAGTATATAATTAATTTGCATAGGCAATGAACATATTGGTGTAGGAATTAATGTTTAACTGTTGATCAACTAGGTTTTAACAGTAAACCAACTTGATTTCTAACAGTAGAGCAAAATAATTTCTAGTTGTAAACCAAAGTACTTTCTAACTGAATACCAATGTAATTTATAACTGTAGACCAACTTGATTTCTAACTGTAAACAAACTTGATTTCCAATTGTTGATAAACATAATTTCTGACTGTAGAGCAACATAAGATTTTCTTTTCTTTACAGCAATAAAATATGAGTTTGCAGAAAAGAAACCTTGTACGCACTCGGCCACAAAAACACAAAAATCATACTGCATTCAAAAATGATTTGCATGATAAAACTCCAAAAATGAAGTTTGTCAACAGTATTGAAGTTTCTAGTGTTTGTGAAAAGTGTAAGAAAATTATAGAATGGAAGATTAAGTACAAGAAATTCAAACCGTTGAAAACTGCCAAGAAATGCGTGAAATGCGAGGAGAGATGTGTCAAACATGCATATCATCAGATGTGTCTGGGCTGTGCCAAGAATCTGACCGTGTGTCCGAAATGTGGGGAAAACCGCGAGACTGGAAAACCTTCTTCATCGCCCCGAGAGCAGCAGATACAAGCTGTAGAGCTGGGGAAACTATTCAAAAGTATTTCTGAAAGGAAAAGAAGATCATTCCTACGATATCTATCTCTGAAAAGTAATGCTGTATTAAATTGGGGTAAGTGTAAAAAAAAAAAATCAGCTCGGTGTTTACTGAGTTGGAAAAACAAAAATTAGTGACTTTATGGTGACCTTTTTTTGACCACAAAATTCCTTCAGTAAACGGGAACATTAAATAATGCATATATAGGCATAATGCACTAACACACAACATTAACTTTAACTAGATGGCTAATGTTAACCTTGTCCTTGGTATTACTGTACAAATAATCAGGCACCTTGCGGCTAGCACATGGCATCATGGGTAGTGGGTGGCTCGACATTCGACGCGTTCGCATGCGCGAAAAACTCAAACAAAAATATGATTGTGGCTTTATGACCAAAATATTGAAAATTTGTGACTGTTCAGGGACTTTCGTGACCCATTAGACACCCTGGTTGACCATCCTAATTTGATGCTCTATGCATTATGAATAGGACCACCCTTAGCAGACACATTTTGCAGGGCCCCCAGTTATCTGCCTCACAACCCCCACACTATTAAAAGAAATATTAAAAAACTTAATTTTTGTTTAGTGTTTTACAGTAGTTTGCACCTATATACTAATTTTCAGCCTTATAAGTTATCAGGGAAATTCCCTAAAAGGTACATACATTATAATAATTAATGCTATAAACAGTGTTTTTATACATATAAGAGCTGATTTCTCCCCCAACACTATTCAATTTTCTTCCCAACTAAATTGATCTGTGTGGAGGTACAAAGAACTGTCAATGTTTGAATTAAAAGTGCGTTCAAAAGTTATTTCAAATGAGATACATCCCCTACGGACAAAACACAAATCAATGGAGTTAAAACAGATAACTTGATTCACTCGTTCAATAAACCAAACCACATGATTATGTTTTTATATGTTTTTAGACTCGAAGAATCTTTGCTAGATCACCTATACAAATAGTCTACTATATTAGAGCACAAGCAAAAATTCCCCACTCCAACTTGTTTTTTTTGTTTTTTTGTCCGTTACCTAAGCAAGCACGGGAACCGCATAATCACAGGCCCTGTTCAGCCGCAGGGTTTACACACCCCTAAGGGCAGATATGATTATGAGGCTGAGTAATAAAAACATTGAAGATTAAAGTTTAAAACTTAGTCATTCAATTTTACATTACTATGTTTGTGTACACAAAAATGAAAGTTGGATTTTTAAAATCTTAATTGTGAAGCTGCAGTTCATGTAAAAGTATCAAATATTTATCTACAGGCTATTATAATAAAAACATGGTAGAAAAGGACTTTTTAGAAAATACAGACTTAATTTTTACTGTCAATATTTACAGCATTTTACTCTATTAATATTTAAGTTTATTAGTTGATTTATTTATTTTCAGCATATAACCCGAACGGGTAGTAAGACGCTGTGTTAAGTATTATTATTTATTTTATACAACAGATCTCTGGGAGCTAATGTTAACCCACATGTCAGTATTATCAAATCCATTGGCTCTGCCACAAGGGTAGTGCCGGCTTTATCTCAGCCAATATAATTAATAAAACCATTTGTATTTGCATTACTAAATATCCAGGCCAGGTGTTCCCGGGTGCATTCTTGTGCATTTAGAGTGTTTTTTCTGATAGATTTGAATGTAAAAAATCATTTAAAGCATTCTGTATGTGCTCATAAACTTCCTCTCAGGTGTAATGGGTGTGGCCTTCCCTCATTTCACCAGGTGGATGTTATTGAATTTTCTCAAAATTCACTATAATTTTGGTTCAGCGTCAGTTTAAAAATATTAAGTATATATCAGTGTATGATTTTAAAATAACTTTAAAACAGTCAAGTAATATATCTCAAAATAAGCTACCTTAATTTTAACCAACCTTTTAGTAGGGGCGGTATGCAAACTTAGATAAGTTTAAATGGTTTTGTTACTTTTGAAATCCAATTAACATGTTCAATTTTTATTAAAAATGAACACAATTGAACCCCAAAATGATGAGGAAGAGATTGAAATAAACCCATGGGTGTTTTTGTTAGGGTCTATGTGTTTAGACCTATCAGGTTTAATTGGAATATCCCACCTCCCCTTACTATCCATAGGTACCCCCTAACATTTTCATAAACTATTTTTTCATCCAACTAAACAAATCATATTTACAGTGTTCTTAAGGACCCATTTTCCAAAGAATAATAAACTGTTTACCAGGGTGTTTTTACTCAAATAGTGTACTTACACATTTGCTTATTATAAATTTTAAAAAAATTACTATGAGTGTATATGATTTATTTTATTTATTTTTCAGATGAGCTATGTAAAAATCAAGAAAAGAGAACAAGAGAGGAAATGTTCGCTAAACTGGAGTGTTTGAAGATAAGTTCGGATAAAGGGGAGGAGATCGATGAAGAAGATGACTTGGACGATTTTTCTTTCAATGAGTCTGATTCTTCTACTGATGAATAAAATGATTGAATTGTTTATTATTTTTTATATGTGTTGAATCCCATTTATTTCCATAGCCTTATTTCATAGATATAAATCTAAGTCTGCCTCTTGCAGACTTCTTTGACCTTATATTTTTTATGGGGGAATGCTATATTTTCCATTGATAGCTTTTCATCACTACACACCAAACATATCTGGGAAGTCATTCAAACATTATTTTAAATTACACGATAGTCAAACGCAGGCGCTTTGCACGCCATTACTCTACCATTTAGCTAATTTATATTTCATTTTAGAAAACATTCTAAAGATTTGTAAGTAAGGAGTAACAAAATCGTAGTTAAGACAGCGGACCACTATTTTTTAAGTTAAAAATTAAAAGTGTTGTAGGTTGTATAATAAAGCAAGATAAAAACCATGAACATTTGATAAAATGACAATTATAATATAATAGTACACTTCTATTCCTTGTACATGTTTAAAAATATGTGATATCAAATTGAAATTTAAAATGTCTTTGGAGAAAACCTTCAGGTTAGATATTAACCTTCATCCTTAAAACATTTATAAAAACCATTTATACAATATTTAGATTGATATAAATAATTATAAATAACATTGGATAAAAATAATAAAAATCATGGAACGAAATGGGCAGGTGTAATTAAATTTGAAAATATTGAGTAATGGAATTATTCAGTATACATAAGTGGTTTACAAATTAATAACTTATTGAAAATCAATTCAAACGGTGATACGAAGTCTTGACATGTATTGGGTTCCCTTCCTCCTTGGTAATTTATATTTGATTTAATATTTATAAACTATTGGATTGATCGCTGACTCATTTCCAAATAAAAATCAAACTTTGTCCATAGTTTAATACAGGCTTAAGAATAAGTCTATTAAGTGTATTGTTTATTATTGGTCACCATAGTGTATTTATTAACCCAACCCAATTTATGAAGCCACCTCTCACAAAACCCAATATATAATAATGCCTTGGTGTCTTTTTTTAATAGCTAAAGAAATTATTTTTCAAGATACAAATTTGGTATTTGTGTCATTATAAAGAATATGTCATATAAAATTTGAGTTTTGATTAACTTCAATCCAACATATTTCCTTTAAGAATAGAACATGGCGATTCTTGTATTTGTTCCTGGCCTGTCATTATGACACTAAACAAATCTGGAAAGCCATAAATCTCACTCTAACCTCACTACTAAATTATTCTCAAAAGTAGGACTGAGCATTTGATAGCAAAAATTCACTGGTTTAAAATCATTAGAAGTTGCTGAAAAAATTATCTCCCCTTTTTCTTATACTCTCACATTTAAAAGCCATGTGTTTGCAGGTCATACATTATGAAAATGGCATTGGTTAAGGACGCTGATCATGAATATAGTTTCGAGGCATGATGGATACCTTGGTAGGAAAAAGTTAATACACTATTACTTTTATCTACATAATTGTGTTTTTATTTTTTAACTTTGTTGATAAACAGAAATCAGGGAAGTCAAATTTGTTGGCATTCTTAACCATTTCAGTTTGAATGTCAGTCAGAATGAAATCTGGATTTTCAAAATTTTTAAATTGCGCAAGAGACTGTTACGTTTGGAAAAATTAAAATCATAGAAACTGGTGTTTGACTCTGTGCACTAAGTCTATCAGCACTTTATGAATTCAAAAAAACTTCTTCTTATTTAAGACATATTTTTTCCTGATGTTTTGGGAACTTCCTTTCTCTCAATTTTTTCAACACAGTTTGGGATCTCGGCCACACACTATTAATCTATTTTAGATAGCATATAAGGGAGAAAAAATCAGTATATATTTCCATCTTAAGGAATAAGTTAAGTTTCAAGCCCAAAGAAAGCATGTACAAACTTTTGGCAAGACCAACCATTTTTATTTCTATTTATTTTCAATTATTAAAAATTAATTTTCTTAATTTATATAAATATGGGCAAAAAATTAAATAGCACACTATGCAAATTTTAAACCTTTGTAAACCTAGATTTTTAATTTCAAATGTAATTCAAAACTTTTGTCAAATCCAACTATTGTTTAGTATTTTATTAACTTGGTATTAATTGGTAATAAAATTAATTCATTCAGAGCCCAGGACCTTTAGTCAAGTGTGCCAACCTACTACTCTTTAGTTGTCCGAATCCAGGTAGTTTTTTCCACCCATTCTATGTACAGTGGAGCCTCGGTTGTCGAACATGTGTTCCTAAAGGCCGTTCGGAAACAAACCGTTGTCCCATAAGAATTAATGTAAAATGGATTAATCTTTTCCTGAATCCCAGATAATTGCCTATTTAAACATGTATAACTACTCCATGGATAAAATTGTATATAAAAACAATGATAATGCATACAATTTTACACACAAAGAATCAACACATCAATAAATAGATAAAATATAGACTAAAGTTTGACTTCAATATACCTAAACGGAGGAGAGTTGGTGGGAGGTGGTGGGGAAGGGGAGTACCCTTCCATAAAAACATCAGGTAACTGTCATGGAGTTTTTTTCTCTTCTGTCTCTCGGCACCATTCGACTCCACTCGAGACTCAGTGGGCCTGTCTCACTGAAAACCTATCCAATATTTGTTTTGCCTGCATTTTAAAATGTTTCTTGAGCGAGATATGACATCATTGAAAAGGTTTATGATATAGTTTACTTCTGCAACGTAACTTACACTTTCCCACTATACATCTTAGGCCAGAGAGCACGTGGTTGCTGATTTGCCTGTTTGGAAAACTATTTGTTCGAGTTGATAGTCATTCAACAACCGACCAGTGGCGTATTCTCAGAGTATGCTAGTCCTGCGTCGTCGCATATCCATAATGATATTGATTAGTTTTTTTAAAATTAAAGGTTTGTACTAACTGTGTAAATACTAATGTTTAAATTGTTAATAAATATACATGTAGTGAATTATTACTTTTAAAACTAATGTTGGTTCATATTCCAAGAATACTGTGTTTTAAGTAATTCTTCTTCTAAAAGGCTCTACTTAACACAATAGGAAACCCAGGGCTTGCTGTTTGAAAACCGCAAGGCAAGCTAGGGAGACTCTAATGACCTTGCTCACTGTCTAGGGGGCTGCAACACATTCCTTTCCATTCACCCACAAGTCATTGGCCAATGAGTTTGGGATTTTACACCCCCAGGACATGCTGTTCATGTGTAGCAAGCAGAGCATTTTGCCAACTATTGAAAAATATTTAAGATCACAATGTTTATTTATTAAACTAATTTAGTATAGTTTAAGTAAAATTACATAAAATATATATATAAAATTATTGTAAAATAATAGTGTAGGGAACAAGCTTTCAATTATACACTAATTAAATACATTTAGGCATTCTTGTCGCATGATGTATTATCATATATTTGGCAAACACATTTATCAACACTCAAATTTAAGCATTTCAGTAGTGGTAGATTGAGGAAGGGTGGTAAAGGGAGTGGCAGTTGACGAGACTACTTTAACCGTAGTTGACATGCCGGTAATTCTTGTTTATCTTTAGTATAAAGTATGCGTGGAGTTTTAATAATGTTCTTTTAGTTTATATTTTACATTAACGACTTATTAGTCATTGTGATTTTATAAAACTATACATCAAAGAATCCCAAAAGTCAGGAGTGTAATTTCACACTTTCAAGATGATTTAGAAGAATAGGTTAGATAAAATATATTTTCATATAATTTACTTAATCATTGGCGCACCCAGCCATTTACTTTGGGGGAGGTATTCAATCAAGGCTGTAGCAAGAATGAAATTTTGACGGAAAGCAGGTTTGGGGTTGCACAGCCCCCTGACGGCTGAGAATATTTATGAATATTAAAAGCTTTTAGAAATTATTTGAATTAGTTTTATAGTAATCAAGAGATTTAAATAATGCAAATGGTATCGAAGCTATTATTTGTGTTTTTTTTTTCAATTGTTAATTTTGTGTATAACTGTAAACCTTTTGAATATTAGGCTTAAGTCAGAAGCTTGGTCTTAAAATGTAGCCCCTACATTCGACACATCTTATATGCTAAATATTTTAGTTATAGCCTGAATGCGGGCTGACACCATGGAGTTACTTTTATTACATTTTGATGGTAATCATCGTTATGGATAAATAAAAAAAGAGAATGTGGAAGTAAGGGGGGGGGGGGCTCAAAATTTCCTGATAGCATAAGGTTAAGGGGGAAATAATAAATGTTCGAGAACCATTATTCTATAAGCACACATCGTCAAATATATCCCTTGAAATAATCCCATAACGTTCTTGGACAACGGTGGTTGAGGGTCCTCGGCCCCCAAATCTTCCCTGCAACTTTTAGAGTACAGCATACCTATTAATTTTCTCAGAATACACCACTGCAACCGAGATGTCACTAACTTCATTATATAGGCAGTTGAAAATCTTAATATGAAAACACCATAATTTACACTACTATACTATAAAATAAATCAAAATATATAAAATACACAAAACATTTATTAATTAATAAAATAAGAATGCAAATACTGATTTAGCGATTAAAACTTATAGGGATGGACACTGAAATATTGGAAGACAATATTACTCAACGAATTAATTTGATCTAAACCTAATCTATCCTTTTAGGTTGGGTTTCTTCACTTTCAATTACTTTTTATTATTGTACAGTCTTTACACTGCCTTAAACATTAAGTCATTAGGCAATAATTCATAATATAAACACATTAAAATTAATATAAAAATATTTTTAGTAATTTTTAATTTATTGAACTTTATTGAATAGTTTTTTTAAATTGATTACTTGACCTTTTATTTGTGATTAATGGTCAATTATATAAATTTTAGTGTTGATACAGTAGTCAAACTATACATTTTTACTAAGTATCGGATAGTTTTTTTTTACTTAAAATTGCCAGGAAAAAAATTACCAACGGCACACTTACTTTATATTATGATTTTATTCTTAATATTCCTAAGACAAATCAAAGTTTCCAGTCCTGAAAAATTGTTTCCCTATGCCAAAGGCTATTAGTAAAGTAAGTATAATTTGGTTTGATCTGCCTATTATGGCAGTAATTTTATGGCAAAAGACAGATATTTTAAAATTTAACTTTATCGCTCAACTTTGAGAATCTTTTACCATTACTAGCTGAAAAATTGTTTTATTTACAGACTTAATACTGACATCTAACTTTTTATATAACAAAATCCAATCATTTTATTTGCTACAAATCAAGGTTTCTTCTTATAGGTTATATTTCCCATCTACAAGATGATTGGAGAATCAAACAGTTGATGGGAAAGAAAAGGCTGGTTAGATTTACCTGAGTTGATTGACAATCTCTTAATAATTAATGAGGCAACTAAAAATGAGGTTCAAGACACTGATGAGAGATCAACCTATATTTATTATTATTATTATTAGCACCGCGTCTTACTACCCGTTCGGGTTGTACGCACTTAGCTAATATGTAATGGTAAGGTGATTGTGAGATGAAATGGAGGACCTACAGTTTAACGTGGGATCCGAACCACGGTGGAGGCCTGGCATTCCACACATTCACAAGTTGTGATTAATACACATCTTGTCAGAGGTGAAGGAAGGGTTTGGCAATCAGATAAATCTGCACCGGGACAGAGGATTGAACCCCGGACCCTCAGCACAGAAGTATGACACCTTACCCCTAGACCACCAGGTCACCCCAACCTACATTTGATCTCTAATCAAGCCATGAGGTTTATGCAACCAGCCCTTTATGAACAAGCACACGAATCCATGGTCCAAGTCGGCAAACAAATATCAATAAGGAAATAATTTACAAAGATTTTAAAAATAGTTTAATGTAAAATAGGTTGGATAGTAAAACTATCTCGATTTGAAAATAAATACAATAATCAACAATAACTTAAAGACATTAACGAGGCCCCTTAGTAATATATATATAAAAAAAAACATTTTATAAGTTATACATAACAATTTTGTCCATTCATGATGAATATAATTTCACCAAAAAAAACACGCTACCGCGTCTCGTTGCGAGCTACAACTTGATAGGAAGGTGTTGAGGCCTGCGATGATGATTTACGCCATGGTGTCCAATTCACCCATGAAGAACGAGCAGAGTGTGGAGGTGCAGTAGGTGTAGGTGCATTGTTTAGCTGAAACAATACAAATTGTTACATTTTGTCCATGTCAACCAGAGTTCTGCGAGTACTAGTATCTAGAAATCTGAAGCAGAGCTTTAAATAAATACTCAAACTCAGGCTCAAAATTCGAGCTCCTTGAAAAGAATTCCTTATTGTGTCTTTTGATGAATGACTCATTGTTTATGATTTTCTCTAAATGTTTAAATGAGGTTTGTGAAATGAGAAGTAGAGGAGAGATTGGAGGGGGAGGAAGAATCCAACAGTCGTACAGCTGGATATCAAGGAAACACCTAAAAAGTCTAGAGTGCAGAATCATGAGAAGACAATGTAAGATTTATAATATTCCAGATTATTCTTCTGCGCGATGGGCACCAATTAAAGTGATATGAAGATTAATGCTGCCCGATAACATATATTTTTACTGCATACAGTAATACATTTAAATACAGGCATCATATTTACTTGGAAAAGAGAAAATAGTTGTCATTTTTTTTATATATAATAAATTATTTTATAATTATTTTATTGTGCTTCAAAATATTTAACTGAATAAAATATTTCTATCCACTACGTGGGCGCATCATTGTAAAAGACTTGTTTCAGTCATGTTTAACCCCACGGTTTAAATTCGTCGTTTGGCATTTTGAAGTTATTTTCTTTAGACCTTTTGTGGAAGTGCCGTGAATAATTTTTTTAAGTGGTATAAAACAATCAATAAGCTGTGTGTGTGACCTCAAATAAATATGGTATATAAATAATACTGGCCTAAATTACTGTGGTTAATTATCACAATCATATATTACCATCTGTTTTCATTACAGTTAAATTCAAAGTGATATATGTCAGCTGTTGGCGTAGGGATATTATTAGGGACTATATTTCTAGTAACTTTTTGAGCTGTCATCCAAGTAAACTAAGGTCGTGAATGAATTATATATTCTCACCTGTGTGTCGCTAATGGTTTTGGTAATCCATTCTACTGCCCCCTTGTCTCGACTCTTAGCAGCTTCCCGGCGCCGCCATTCAATGAAGATGCACGCGCCTGCCCCCACCACAACCAGCATGAGAAGCAACACGCTGAGTACGATCAAGGCGTTACCTCCCGTGACAAACACTACCACCGCTACGATGATCACCGCTGCAACCAGCCCCACTGAAACTGCCAGCCCCAGCCAGAAACATCCGTACGACCTTTTCTCTGTACCTAAACCCACAAACTTATTAATTAGCTATAATTTAGCACACAACATAATAAATATAGAGTAACTCTTAACCATTTTAGTTTTAAATCATAGTTGGAACAAACGAGATTAATGTAACTAATTAACATCAATACTCAGGTGCTAGGTAAGTCTTAATTTAAGAGTAGTGATAATAATAATAATAATAATAATAAGTTATTTAACACCAATACTTTGGTTGTGTATAACCCATAAGGGCAGTGAGACTGATATATATATATATATATATATATGCCTGCGTGTTAGGTATTGCAAGTAATAATAAATAATCAGGATCCTCAAAAAAGGGTTCTAGGATTCCATAATTAAATAGCTTCATACATATTTGGCCGATTTACATGATTTTTGCTCTAAACTGTGTGGTAGCACTGCAAGTTTTCTTATTTATATTCAATTCAATCATCATATACAGTAATATTCAGTCATTTCCATAGATAGCGTGTATGACATATCTTGTACATCTGTTTAAATGACCCTTTAATGCAAATAATAATTTAATTTTTTTTTTTCCTAAGTGAATTTTGTGCTGATAATATGAGCTTTGCATATAAGACCTACACTTAAATAGTACCTCTAATTAAACTCTTGTTAAGCTAGCACATATAGAATAAATATAAAGTGTCCTATATGCAGGGCTTAACAAAATTTACTATAGGCTCCCTAGTCGTCCAATTTTTCCACTATTCCAATGAAAATCTGACAACTTATGGTGTCAACATTAAAAATCTGTATTACCTATCACCAATTTTCATTTAAATGTTGAAGTATTTTTTTATCCCACTATCACTAGTTGAACATATGTTAAATGTATAGACTTAAATCTATGTCTATAGGCATTTAAAGTTTTGAGTTGGTAAGAAATGTACACATTATTATTTTTATATCACTTTATTGTAACTTTCATTACTAGTGATAAGTTAAAGACTACAATTTGGTGATACAAGGTTTAGTCATTTTCCATAACATTTTGTGTTAGCAACTATAGCATATAGGTCTACTAAATTCTCTCTCTTCATTATTATGGCCCCCTCTTCGCTCTTATCAGGCCAAGGCCGTAGCCAGCCAATAATTTCAGGGGGGGTTTGGTGGGAACATCCCCCAATTGCCAGAGACTAGAAAAAATAATAAATATTAAAACCTCTAGTAGCTCTTTGACGTGCTTTTTTACGGTAACACGGCCTCCTAATTTGTACTTGTGACTTAATTTTGATATTGTTTGAACCATGAATAAAGCCATATTCTTTTTTGTTCATTAAATTTCACGGGGGCAGGGGGGGTTTGAACCCCCAAACAACCCCCCCCCCTGACTACGGCCTTGCGTCAGGCAATAGGAGACTTCCTTAAAAGCGACCACAAGAAGAGGCTCCCTCCTCAAAAATAATACTCCGGGTAGAGGCCTAAAATTTCCCTAACTCCTGATCAAACTTTTAAATCTATTATTCCACACATAATGTGTGCTCAAAAATGAGGAGAGTAGACAAGTTAATCAGTAGCATATATTCAAATGTTCCACGCACACACAAAAAGGTACTCACGATGACTATACAAAAACTGTAGT
This sequence comes from Timema bartmani, assembly GCA_902151455.1. Taxonomy (NCBI): domain Eukaryota; kingdom Metazoa; phylum Arthropoda; class Insecta; order Phasmatodea; family Timematidae; genus Timema; species Timema bartmani. The sequence continues at coordinate 123,868 of CABFWB010001196.1, forward strand.
AGGATTCTGTTATAAAGTAACTTTATTTGCAGTCAACATAGAAAACATACAGTAGCCCCGTGACTTCTTTGGTGCTGACTGACAGCTCACAGCTCACAGATGACGGCTTTGTAAAGTTACCAGACCAGATTATGTATCCCTACGCCGAACCATATGATCTGCAAAAAACATGTATTTAGCAGCTGTCACTTCTGACAGTCAACATTTAGGTATATACCTAAATGTTGACTGTCAGAAGACAGCTGTGAGCTGTCAGTCAGCACCAAAGAAGCCATGGGGCTACTGTAGTTAGGGCTCATGGAGGTTGTTTAGAGGAAGTTCACCCACATTAGCGGGAAGAGGGGTGGGAGAACCACCCTCAATGCACCCAAACAAGATTTATTAGCCCTCCCCTTTATTAGTGTGACCATGTAGCCACTCAAGTGAGTAGGTATCATTCCTGCCATTTGGCCTAGGCCGAACCTGCTAACGGAGGTGGCCGCCTTAAAGAGTTAAAACCCTCACAAGTTTCAAAAGACAAGTTGAGGGATAAGTTTATATTTTAGGAAATAATATCATGAGCTAAATTTAACACAGGGAACAATAAATAAATAGGCCTAACTCATTTCAATGCCCCTATTTTTAATATTATGTTTTGTAGTTAGTTAAAAATACTTTTAATCTAGACCAGCTTTCCTCCAAACTTTTCCCAGTCATATAGGCTACACCTTTAAGAGCAGGTCTAACCAAAGTAGCCCTACCTGTTCCAGCTCTTGCTTGGAAAAAGGAAACTTATCTATAGTCTTGTTAACAAGTATACATGGATGTTGTAAATTTTAACAAAGATATAGCCGTATGCCAAGCAAATCTGTTACAGAGGAAAAGAAAGGTTTATAAAAACCAATTTTATCACATCAAAATGTGCATTAATTCGTTGATCAGACATACTGCATCCTAAAAGGTTTTTATGATTAATTAAGCTCACTGTGTCATGTAGCCTCGTGAAATCATTTAAATACCCCTGGGAGTATGCATACGACCGTTGGGGAGCAATGATCTAGAGTCTAGACTTAAGTATTTATCACTTAGTATTGTTTTAATCCTACGATTGATATATTCCTATTTAGTGTAAATTATGAATAGTAGTGCATTTGGGTAATATGTATTCAAAAAACCAATTTTCCTACAATCAAAAGTAGACTATCCTCGCTTTCTCTATGTTTTCATGATTAGAAACATTAATCTAGAAAAATATTGCATTGACATTTTTCTGATCCATAAATAAATGCCTATTATTATGGTCTGTCTCTGGCCTAAATTATAGGATCTTTTATTCATAATGTTTAATGGAGTTTTTGTTAAATTAAGACATTATTTTTATACCATTGTCAATCTTAGCTAAATATTCATCTTAAGAAATTTACTCACATTTAAAAAAATGTTTACAGCACACTTCATTCGACTTGGAAAACACTAGTATATTCCATCTTTATTTTAGACGCTGTCATAGAACTTTTGGGAAAATTCGCGAAGGTTGAAATTACATAGAAAAGGTAGTACTAACTAAACTAAATGTCTTGTAGAACATAAGAGAATTTAGTAGAACCTAACAGACACGTGATATACTGGAATATGTCAATGAGATATGACTCGTGCTCATGCGCTTGATTTTGCAACTTGAATAAGGAACCTAAAACAAAATTTACGTTATCGAAGACTTATTCCTTTTTTATTTATTGGATCACAAATTGCACAAATTATTATTATATTTTATTATATTATATTATATTATATTATATTATATTTAGAAGAAGCTGTAGGAAAGGTGGATATAAGCATTATTATTACTATTATTATTAATACTATTAATATTTGCCTTATATAGGCGTGTCGACACAGATCGACCATTAGCGCCTAGTAAATAACAATGATTAACATAAGTTCTTAAATTTTTACAATAGGGTTAAATATTTACAATAGGTTTCTAATAATTTTTCATAAAATGATTAAAAATAATGTTAATAATGATAAAGATTACACTTGGGCCTTGAACAATGCCATAGGGATGGGAGAATGTACTAAGGTCTGCCTCCAAACACAAATGTCAACTATTAAATACTAGGTACATCTAATAACAATTCAGTCGTATATTATATTATTACATAAGAATAAATACTATTGTAGGCGTATATTCGATTGGGTCCACCTCTCTCTTCCCCTTGAATATTATTATGAGTTATCTTGTCACGCACTGCCTTCCAATCCCTTTCTCATAGCCCCTCGCCTAAGAAATCATTGTATTCAATGGTTTAGGAAAATAGTTTATGTGTGATACATGGGTGTAAGGGAAGAGGGTTATGGAATTCAAAAAAACCTTTACTAACCCCTTCCCGTACAAAAAATCCTAAGTTCTTAATATGAAACTTCAAAATAGCCTTGTATCAAATTTCAAATAGCTTTCAAGGCATTTCATTTTCTTCTACAGGCATTCAATCAAAAATGAAAAGCCCGTAGGTTGTCACTCAATATAGGTTCTATGTACATGTAAGTTTTTTAATGCAAGCAAGGATCACTTCAGTTAGCTTAAAGAAACATTCAATTTTCAAAAATATGGTGGGGGAAGACCACTTTAAATAGTTTCTGATTACATCTAACTAAAAATGATCTAGGTGAGAGGTGAGGACCATGCCAAATAGTTTCTTAAGGGCATCCAACCTTAAAAAAAATTGCTGGTGTAAGATCCCTTCAAATAGCTTTTAGAAGCATCTATATTAGAAAAAAAAATGGCTAAGGACAGCTTCAAATAGACTCTAAGGAATTTAATTTATATAAAAATAATGATCTTATGAGCACTTCTTGAAATACGTATGTAGATTAAGAAGCAAAAATATTTTCAAAAATTTATCTAAGGAGAACTACTTCAAATAATCTTTAAGAGTTTCTAAATTTTTTTTAAAAATCTTGAGTTGCAATTTTCTGAGTAGCTGTTAAAATAGTATAATTTTTAAAACTCTCCAAACAAATACTATTACAAATAGCTTCTAGGACCATCCAATTTTCTTACACGAACTGGGGGAGAGGATGATAGAAAGTCCCTAAAAATCTTTATTGTAACTTGCTTTCCCTTTACCTTCTTACACAAATAAAGTTTCACCACCACTCTATAAAATAACAATGTTCTTATTTCTCAGGATTTAATAGTAAGTTTTAATATCATGTCATAGTCTAATGATTTTAATCCCCCCCCCCTCCTCACAATTAAATTCTCTCTATGCCCAGGAGTGATAGCTGTATGAGTGTCAGGTAGGAGTAGGTTTTCATTAATTTATCATAAATACATATACATTACACATAAATAAATGTCCTAAGCCACTGAATACAATCTTTTTTTTTATTGAAGGCAATTTGTATATGAGAAAATAATATTTGAATTATTTTTTTTTTATAATAACTTAGTATATATTGGCATATAGTCTTATGTATGAATATTTGTTAATAATTGTATTAAATATTGTACCTAATATTTATTCATCTATTAATTTATTTTTATGTTAAACAGACCTTATCAAATTTTATAATAGTATCATAGTAAATTTAAATTATATTCATCTTTCAATCTTAATAATTATATTTTTCCATTAATAGAACCTATTTTTGTATACGGAAAAAAAAAAAATTATATTTATATTTGAATATAGCCTGTAATTTATCCGAAAGTATTCTTTAATTTTTACACTTATCTAGAGCTAAATTGAAACATATTAATGAAAAGAAATATTATAACTAATTATTATATGCTAAGGAATCTTTTGACCTCACAAAATAATGTCGTTCTAAACATCGATGTTTTCCAAATATCGATATTTTCCTTTGATCGACCTTTTTCATTCTAGATTCCCAGTTCTGTTTCTTGACTAAAGTATGAGCATGCGCACAAGTAACGGATCAACTCTGCCGATATCCACTCACATGACGCGGGAAACTGCGCAAGCTCAATTATTTAGCCAATCACAGGGTGCTTCTAGTCTATTCCCAAACCAATTTCAAATATACATTTCAGAAATTTCTACAGGCTGTGAGAACATTCCAGAACAATATATTGGCTTTATAAGACAAGGGTGAGACTATCAGTGCATCAGTTGCTTTTCAGTAAGTGGCAAAGATTGTGCGTAGTGGTTTGTTGTAAACGTATATTTAATATTTTTATCAAAAGAGTGAATTTAGTCTTATATAAGCTCTTTTAACTATTATTGAAATATGTCTCCAAAGACGCCTCCTATCGGAATAGACTTGGGCACCACGTATTCATGCGTGGGGGTGTGGCAGCAAGGGAAGGTGGAGATCATCGCAAACGATCAAGGTAATCGAACTACACCAAGCTATGTGGCGTTCACAGACACCGAACGCCTTATTGGAGACGCCGCCAAGAATCAGGTGGCAATGAACCCCAGTAATACTGTGTTCGACGCCAAGCGTCTGATTGGCCGACGCTTCGACGATTCGAAGATCCAGGAGGATATGAAACACTGGCCGTTCAAGGTTGTGAATGAGGGCGGTAAACCAAAGATTGAAGTAGAATACAAGGGCGAAGTGAAGCGATTTGCCCCAGAAGAGATCAGTTCCATGGTTCTGGCGAAGATGAGAGAGACAGCAGAGGCTTACCTTGGCGGTAGTGTCAGAGACGCCGTCATCACAGTTCCAGCCTACTTCAATGACTCCCAGAGACAGGCCACCAAGGACGCTGGAGCCATCGCGGGGATAAACGTCTTGCGCATCATAAACGAGCCCACGGCTGCCGCCCTGGCTTATGGTCTTGATAAGAATCTTAAAGGTGAGAAGAACGTTCTGATCTTTGATCTTGGGGGTGGAACGTTTGATGTATCCATCCTCACTATTGATGAAGGTTCCCTATTTGAAGTTAAATCCACGGCTGGGGACACCCATCTTGGAGGTGAGGACTTTGACAACAGACTAGTATCGCATCTGGCAGACGAGTTCCAAAGAAAGTACAAGAAGAATATTCGCAACAATCCCAGGGCATTGAGACGCTTGCGAACTGCTGCGGAACGAGCCAAGCGTACACTTTCTTCCAGCACAGAGGCTAGTCTCGAGATTGATGCCCTTATGGAAGGTATAGATTTTTACACCAAGGTGTCTCGTGCACGTTTTGAAGAGCTTTGTGGAGACTTGTTCCGTGCTACGCTGCAGCCTGTGGAGAAAGCCTTGAATGACGCAAAGATGGACAAAGGCGCCATTCATGAGGTGGTTTTGGTAGGTGGTTCGACTCGCATCCCGAAGATCCAGACTCTACTACAGAACTTTTTCTGCGGTAAACAGCTAAATTTGTCGATCAACCCAGATGAAGCTGTTGCCTATGGTGCAGCTGTCCAGGCTGCGATCATAAGTGGGGACACGAGCTCTCAGATTCAGGACGTCCTTCTGGTGGACGTAGCCCCTCTGTCTTTGGGCATAGAGACTGCCGGTGGTGTGATGTCGAAAATAATCGAACGGAACTCTCGTATTCCGTGCAAGCAGAGCCAGACGTTCACCACTTATGCGGACAACCAGCCTGCTGTCACCATCCAGGTGTTTGAGGGTGAACGAGCCATGACCAAGGACAACAACTTGCTAGGGACCTTCGACCTGACGGGCATCCCACCGGCACCTAGAGGTGTACCAAAGATTGATGTGACCTTCGATCTGGATGCCAACGGTATCCTGAACGTGTCTGCCAAAGAGTGTGGCTCCGGCAAGTCCCGCAACATCACGATACGCAACGACAAAGGTAGACTGTCGAATGCAGAGATTGAGCGCATGCTGGCAGAGGCAGAGCGTTACAAGGATGAGGATGAGCGTCAGCGACAACGTGTACGCGCCAGGTATGATCTGGAGAGCTATGCCTTCCAGGTGAAGACTGCCGTAGATGATTGCGGGGACAAGTTGAGCGACTCCGACAAGAGTGAACTGCGTGCAGCGTGTGATGCTGCACTCCAGTGGCTCGACCAGAACTCGCTGGCCGACAAAGAAGAGTACGAGCATCAACAAAAGGAGCTTCAGCGTAAGTGCAGCCCTCTGATGAGCAAGATCTACCAGGGGCAAGGAGGAGCCATGCCAGGTGGTGGGGGATCAATGCCTGGCTATCCACAATCCGCAGGGGGACCCACAGTTGAGGAGGTTGATTAAAACTGTTGAGATCATCCACGTTGCATTATATAAGACTGAGGTATGAGTGCTGTAAGAATGATTTTCTTTTCGTGAAAGACATTAACTTTCAATATTTTAGTGAATGCATGAGTAAATCAATGACAATTAAAAAGTAATTTAAAGACAAAGATTTAATGTTAACTTTTAAGTGTGGAAAGACTGAGGTATTCCTATTAGATTTAAATGTTAAAATAATTTTCTTGTTTTTATGGTGGTAGGGTTAATTTTTAATATGATTGAATGTTTAAATGTAGTTTTCTGACTGGAAATAATTGCTTAGCTAGCTTGCTTTAATATCAAACAATTTCCAGTATTTTGGGTTAATGAATTGGGCTATTTTCCTGTCATGTTAAATGTAATCTGAAAATGTAATCATGATTTAATTTATCGTGTTTGAATAAATCAGATTTGTTTGCATTTATCTGTTTTACTTTTTTTCAATAAATTTCCTTTAATTCATGGACATAATTAATATATAAATAAATGTATATATTGGTCTAGTGATCATATTTATCTGGGTCCAATTATCAGACTTACTCTTAATTAGGTTTTTTGAAAGTTACCTTAACTTGAAAAGTTATGGATTCACTCTATGGATTAAATGCAGCCAGAATGGATTTTTTAGACCTTGGTGAATGTCTGACCTCTCCTTCCCCAATTTTATAAAACAAATGGTGAAATTTTAGACCTATTATGCTTTTATTTCAGATCAAAATTTATTGATAAAACTTAAACAAAAGGTCAAACTATTGTTTTTTTCCCCACATTCAAAGACAAAAAGTTGGCTTAACCTATTTGAGTTAAATGTACTTAAATTAAGGTATGAGTTTAGAGAACCTGAGAGAATAAATGTTTTTGCAGTTTGTATAGCCAAACTTTTTTTTTTTTTTAATAAATCTAATATTGCTTGAGAACAGTTCAATTTTCTTCACAATCTGTGGTGAAATAATTTTTTGGATGTCATAACCATAGTGAAATTTTTTAAATTGAGAGATAAATTGTCGAAACCATTTCAGATAGATATTCGATAAATATTAAGTTCAAACCCACCTCGGTGGCGTAGTTGGCTAACGCGCTAGTCGTGTTGAGCTCGACCGCAGAGGACGGAGAGATCGAGTTTGAATCTCGGTCGGGTGAACTGGGGGTGGTTTTTTCCTAAATGGTTTTCCACTTTCCTTCCACGCAAATTTGGGTTCACTTCCTCTAAATTCAACCCTCCCAATTCCTAATCCATTAGCTTAATTAGTACTTAAGTGTATAACCCGAATGGGTAGTAAGACGCGGTGCTAAATATTATAAATATTAAGTTCAACATATGTATAATTAAACTCTGTACTGAAGCTATATTTGATTTTCTACTGTTTTTGTAGACGAAAGTTTTTACTCTAGAAAATTGCAAAAACACCCTTTTTAGTTGTATCCTCTACATCCTTAACTAGCATGCATTGGTGTTTTTCTACCTGCGAGTAAGGGTGGTGGAAAGCTACCCTCAAAGGACGCGAATCTTGGTCTCTTGGTGAGCAATCTCCTACAATGAAAGTGCTGATGGGTTAAACTAGCACTCATAGTAAAATATTTTATTATGGCTCTGATTAGTAAAGTGTGTTTGAGCAATCTGAATATTTACACTTGGAATACATAATTCTGTGTAGATGAGATTTAAATTCACTTTTCTTGTTGAAACTAAAAAAAAAAGCATAAATAAGACCAATTTACCAACACAGATATGGCGCTCACTAAAACTATTAAGTTTAGTACCGTCACACTGTGACGTTATTTATATTACGAGTAAAAAAAAACTTTTATGTGGCAATGTTTGACAACTTTTCCTGGCTATGGGCTTATTTGGAAATTATGCTAATTATTAAGGGATGAGGAAGGTTGAATTTAAAGGAAGTGTACTTAGATTTGTGTGGAGGAAGAGTGGAAAACAAATTTGGATTTGATACACCTGATCAGGATTCAAACCCTGATCTCCCTGTCGTTAGCAATCTAGTCTGACCTGAAAGTGACACCTCAGACCATGGGGCCACCGAAACAGGTAATTAATGTAGGATATATATGTGGCTGTAACTAGGCTTGGGAAAAGCCCCTGACCAGAGTTGTTTTTTGTTTACCCCCTCCCCCTTGAGACTATCTCCTAATAGATTAACTGCAGCCAAGGATTTTGTTTGAAATTCATAATTTAATTTAATATTGATGGTGTTATTGAAACGATGTGTTAATGTGTGCAGCATAATATTTTGAGTAGTAAAATATGAATCTATTATTTTTATTATCCTTGTTTGATGAATTTAACAAGTTCGTTAACTTTGCCTAGTAATGTTAAAATATATGTAATTTTATTATTTCACAGCCATATTATTCTTGCTATAAATATTCTAAAGATCGCTACAGACTTCTACATCATTCTGTGGTAATTTAGAGCAGGTATATTGCTGAAATCTAAAGATAACTCTAGAACGTACCATAGTGCGCAATGCTCATAGTAAAGCAAGTCCCCCTAAGCTGACATCATGCGCAGAAACGGACAAGTTTTAGGGGGCGGACGGTTTCACCTTATTTCCTCCCACTACGGGTTCCTCCTATTTTTAATATGCTAATCCACATTGTCTTGTTGAAAATTGTATTTCCACTGATATCAACTGGTACAGAATAAATCAGGATACCTGTGATTGATTCATTTTGTGTAAGAGGAGGATATATTATGTCATAATTCAAAACATTGGTGGGTTATGAATGTAATGAATAAATAAACTGAGTGCAGTCTTTACAATTGGTATGTAAATATATAAAAAATGATAATTTATTGTTTAAAAATTACAGTTAAAAACAAGAAAAGAACCTGTGACCTTCGACCTGGTGCAGCAATATCCTATCACTGAGCTATCTAAAATTTGTCTTCATCCTAAAGTTTATTCTTCACTTATAATTTAAGCCTTTGGGGTGTGTGACCCATTCGGTCATACAGGGTGCAGTCAGTAGGGGCACTGAATCGGCAGAAACACCAAACCAGGAGGGGTGCCGAACTGTGAGTTTACAGGAAGTGTACCAACATTTGCATGGAAAGTAGGGAACCATTTAGGAAAATCCACCCTCGGTACACCTCATCATCATATTGGATCGTCATAAAATAGTGAACATTTTAAATTTGAATAATGTATCTAAAAAATAGGGGACTCATTTCACAAACTACTAGAAAAAAAACAGCTTTTTGCTGTGGTAGTAAATTGAAAGTTGGCAGCCAATTATTTCATTTATCTTGTTTGCTAAACTGTTAGATTTTTTCCCCCCCCAAGATGTTTTTGTAGCAAACAATGTTTTATATAGATTGTATTAATTTGTTCACTTAATTTATGTGCTGAAGTTTCATTTAGAAGATTGTTTTTAAAATTTATTGGCTGACATATTTGGCTTGAGATTGTCATGATTATCTTGATATTTTACAAGAAGACAAATAAATATTGCAGCCTGATGTTTAACATCCTAACTCAATATAGTTTTGAACTTTTCCAAACATCCAATAAATTTAAAATTTGGCATTCCAATAGTTATCAAGATATTATCCCCTAGAAAAGTCCACATAACCAAAATGTAATGTGTACTAAATCAGGCCAGAAACAGTTTAAAATAAATAATTCTGTTTTAAACTGTTAACTGTCACATTACTATGTAACTTTAATTTGTTTTAACTTTTAACAACCAATTATTTATGATCTTTTTAAATGGTACCAACAGTTAACAGTTTAAATAATATGCTTACAGTAGTTATAACTTAAACTTTTTAAAAAAATCTGCTTTTAGTCCATGCTCATATTTCTATATTGACATTTTGTTTTAGTCTGCCTAATTTTTGAGTTTTGTTAAATAACTTAAACTAATAAAGGATTAATATTCAAACTGGCTTTAATATCTGGGCACTTTTCTCTGGGGTTAATTTTATATAGTAAAAAAAGAACTAAGCTTATTTATAGATTTCCCATGCAAAGAGGGTGTACCAGCTAATTTTAATATAGTATTGCTCTATGATGGCGGGGGTGACTAAACCGTTTCTCCAAGCACATTTTTTTTAAACCTCCAACTTTATTAAAGAAACAGGAAATAATAGCGTAAATTATCCAAGTTCAATCAATCAATGGTGGTAAAACTTTATTTGTATATGGAGGAAGAGTTAAAACAAAGAGGAGTTTTGAGGAACTTATGTCTCCCCCCATGGCTCAGAGATTTTTCTGAACTCTCCAATGGCAAACTCTTGACATTTGGATGCATTTAAGACAGCTATTGCAGTAGACTTTACCAGGAATTTTTTTTACTGAAAATTATACTCTTCTAGATTATATTTAAAGGGGTCTTCCCTTGGAAATTTTTGAAATGTTATTGCCCCTAGAAGATATTTATAACCACCTCAAAGAATGTTAATTCAACACCTTTAGGAACTATTTGGAATTTGTTTTGAAAATATAAGAGGGGAGCGAAATAAATCCAGTGAGGCTAATTCATTCCAAGAAGAATAAAAAAAATCAGGGTCAATGAATGACCCCTATCCCCCATAAATCCTCATTCCCTGTTTATACCACTAAGTTTTACCTTTATTTAAGAAGTGTTTATTGTATTTTAAACCCTGGTAGGGAAGGTTTAAATGTTAACCAAAATTAATCACTTAAATCCCTGCTCTTAATTTTCATAAACAATAAACTCCAGATATATTCTAGGGTCGGTTAGTTTTTGAAATATTTTCTTTGCGTACATAATGTGATGGGTTGTGTCCTTCAAGCCCCCCTAGGTATGTTGGCCGCGCTACGACTTTATTTAGGAATATCTGTAGACTTCTAGCACTGTCATCAAATAATATCAAAACACATTCTTGAATGAATTATGCATCAAACCACTTCCTTCCCGCAACCTCTACAGCCATCTTGACAGATCCCCCCACAAAGGCCTTGTGATGGTAGGGTGGTGACACTGTATGAGCAGGACCGATAGTGTCAACAAATGGGTAAGATTGGCGCACACACGTCCATATCACATCGAATTGGCTAGCATCTGCTCACAACAAAAAACAACTTAAAATGCATATATACAAACTCACAAAAGAATGAATAAAACAACACAACATAAAAACAATCGAATATTTTTTTACTATTACATAATGAGATATATATTGTAATAAATTAGTAACTCTACTTCATATAAGTAGTGCATGAGTGGGGCTGTATTGAACATATTAGACTATCTGTATAGAAGATTTCACAGTGGTGAAACGCCACAAATTGTGTCTCGTGTGAAAGCTCTCATTTAACTGCAGGTGTTTCTTGTGGCTCAGACACATTCCATGTTTAAGTTTAAAGTGTACTCATTAATAAGCAAATGTAGTTTTTTTCAAATTTAATTTTAATATTTACTTACTAACCACATAGCAACTTGGTATAGTCAGGGGAAACAAAACATAAATATTTTATTTTATTTTATCTTTTCATGTATCTATTATTAGTCAATACATTTTTATTTAATACATTTGCTCTATTTCAAAAATTAAACTTGTCAATACCTATTTTCTGGTATGAATTAGTATTTTCAACAATGAACATTACACCACTTTATGGCAATAGCATCCAAGAGCTGATATTCCAACAATGTACATAGTTAAACAAAATAAACATTTACACATTCAATTGGTCCACTTTATTTGCAATAGTCTGCCAATTTGAGTCGCCCATATCATATAAAACTATATTTCTACAAAATAATAAAATAAAATTTACTTCCATTTCCTGATAAAGACATTGTGTTTGTAATAAAACTGACCAACAGATGTGAATGTGATTGAAGGGTACCGTTGCGACCCAAACACTATTGAAGTCTAGCAGCCAATGAGATGCAAACAGGAAGATGGCGCACACTTGACCAGATGTAACGTGATGGAAATTACTATCCCTGGAAAATCTGTTGTCATTCGACGCTGACAGCGGACAGTAGCATAGCGAACAGATCCTACAAAATTTGCGCTATATTTGGATTTAATTTTCTTTCAATCCTCTTGAAAATGTTGCATTAATAAAGTAATTTTATTTGAACTTGAACTATTCTTCTTAAAAATCTCCACAATTTAAGTATTTGTTTGACTCTTCTTTCTTCATTATTTTGAATGTAAATTGGGGGAAAACTGGGAAAAAAGCATATTTTCCAAGCAGATGTGATTCAGACAAGTGTGTGCCAACCCTAACGTCATTCTATTATATGTCAGGAACGGCATTTGAACATCAGGAAAGTGACACTTGATTTATTTATTTTTTAAGTAAAGCAAATTATTCTCCTCTTATGATATTTTTTGAGAAAATTGACTACTTTATTTTCACAATAGCTACTGCCAATTTGGTAATTAAAAAAAAAATGTCTATTATCTGGTGGTGGAATGCGCCGGTTAGGGTTTTC
>CABFWB010001196.1:140455-179397 GCA_902151455.1 Timema bartmani
AATTTTATGAACAAAAAATATATGGCTTTATTTATGGTTCGAACAATATCAAAATTAAGGTACAAGTACAAATTAGGGGGTTTTGTTACCATAAAAAGAACTTCAGAGAGCTTCTAGAAATGTTTATCATTTATAATTTTTTTCTAGCCTCCAGCAATTGGGGTATGTGCCCACCAAATCCCCCCTGAAATCATCGGCTGGCTACGGCCTTGATTTGGTTTGATATTAACCATCATTGCGTGTAGTAAAACTAACAAGTTTCGTCTCGTAAAAACTCCAGTAACCTTAAAACTAGTAGGCAGTGACAACGGCACTCCTACCTAGCCTACTTTAATTAACTAAGCTTTCTATACCAACAACAACAGAAGTCAGGCAGATTCCTAATAGCCCTAGACTACAAATAGTATGACCCTTGGCGTAATTATATTAATATCTACCACTGAAGATACGATTCAGTGTAAAGCTGAAGTGGTGAGGTGAAGTATTTATATCTTTATTATTAGTTAATTTAATCCCGAGGCCATTTCAGCTACATTATTGATGATCATTTTCTACTTTCTACTGAAACGAGCAAAAATGCTTCTAAATGACTGGACAATAGCTGTGTGTCTTTATTGTTGTATTTAAGTTTGTAAAATGATCCTCCGCTCGCTACATGTATAGATCACTAAACAGATACGTTTGTTTACAAACAACACCAAGAAACACAACAAACAGGAAGGTTTTAAATTTAATTCCATCTTATATGTTCACAAATGATGTATTCTAGGCTCCTTAGACTTTCTTACTGGAACTTTCTATTAAAATTTAACACCAAAATTTAGAATTGAATGAATGTAATTATTTTAGTTTAAGGTGGTTGCGGCAGTCCAAATCAAACCGGCCCATCGGGGTATCTCCCGGTAGCCCAGTCTACCCCTGTCAGAAGTTATTTACTTTCAATGTTTGATGAGTTATGGAATTGGGAACGTTTGAAGAGTAGGGATCGACAGTTGAGAAATTTAAAATTTGTTTGTACAGTTCCGCGGTAAATAACGTTCATAGTCGAAAGTACTGTGTACAGTCTGAGAGGAATTTTATCAGGGGGTACAGAGTTTTTTAGGGCCCTCTTTCATTTTCCATTGGTCCTGTTAAAAATATAATAATCTACCCTATCTGGAAAAAATAAAATAAATAAGACAAAATATAAATATAATGAGTACTTGCATATATACATATAAAAGGGAAAATATAAAACAAAACATAGAATAACTATAGGCCTACTAATAATTCTAATAATAGTACTAGTAGTGGAAATATGAATGCTAGTCTTCAATATATGCAAACTTTTTCTGAAATCCCAGAAAATTCCCGGGCCCCTTTTGGACGCCCGGGTATGATGTACCCCCTGCGCCCCTTATCATAAGGCCTGGGTACAGAGTAATTCTAGAATATCCCAACTCAAGATCTCAACTCTCTACAACATTTCCAACTTTCAAGTTTTTCCCAGACATTGAGGGTTTTTGGGGGGAGTAGCACCCCCCCCCCTTGTCCGGTCTCTTCAGTACGACGCCCCTGGAAGGGGGTTCTACCTGCGAAAAATTGTGGTGATAAACAGAACAAGTTCCTCAAATGGGATACCAAGGAATTGTTTTTTCACTGAATTCCTATTGAATTAATTTAAAGTTTAAATAAATATGTTTGGGGTTGTAGGTGTTTTGAATTCTATAAGACACCAATAAACTACAAGCCTAGGCAGAAAGAGGAATACAAAACTAAACTATTATTATTAATAATAATATCGGGGGTGGGGGAATCACTCCACCACACCCCCGAAAAACTATCCCCCTGGTATGGCTCTGCTCTAAGATAGTTACTATAATGATATTTCGTCATTGTTGATTAATATACTAGTGAAATTATATTTTTATTTCGTCTAAAATGTTATTCTAACAGCAACCTGACTACTAAATCATCTTGTGTTTTGTTTTTCATTGGGGGTATTTAACGTGTATTTTCTTAATATAGATTATATGAACACTCAAATTACAAACTAACTTAACCTAGGACATCAAGTTTAATGCCACACGCCCCACCTTAGTTTTTAAATATTAACTAATCGAATAGCAGGATGAACCTACAGATAGTAAATGTATCTGTCAGCACTACCCAGAATTGAACTAGGGTCTTTTAGACCTTTTTTTAATATCGTTGCTATTCAGAGTATTCAATGTGACATTTCTAGACCAACAGATTATATTAGCACACGAATTACAAATTAACTTAACTCTTAGAACAAACGCTATTTGCAGTGTTTTTAATGGTAGTTAAGGACGGTGGTTTAAATCATGCAATTGAAGTCCGGGGTTCAATCCTCGGTCCCGACACAGATTTGTCTGAATGCCGAACCCTTTCTTCACCTCTGACAAGACGTGTATTAATCACAACTTGTGAATGTGAGGAATGCCAGGTCTCCACCGTGGTTCGGATTCCACGTTAAACTGTAGGTCCTCCATTTAATTTCACAATCAGCCTACCATTACACATTAGCGTAAGTGTGTTTAACCCGAACGGGTAGTAAGACGCGGTGCTAATAATAACATAATAATAATAATAATAATTAATCGTTTCATGAAGCCGTTTTTCCAAGCATTTATTACCCTATACTGACTGCTTGCTTCTGTCATTTCAATTGGCCTTGTTTATTTTCTGTTAGTGTCATACATAACAGGAATACAAGTAAACTGTTTTAAACGTATGCGATCCTATCATGAATCCAGGATCAATTAACAGCGTATAGTTTCGACGGATTCTTTTTCAATATTTAAACCAAAGTGTATATGAATGTTTATATTATATTTTATGTATGGAGTATGTATTTGGTATGCACATTCCACATATTAATTTTAATTAATTACTACCGGTAAATGTAGGAATTTGTGCTCCCCCAATTATTATTTTTTTTGTCTAAAAACCACCACTGACTCCTGGTGTGAACATCGAATGAAAAACACTTATGTTTAATGATAAAAATAAAGGTGATTTTTCAACCCAATTAAATAACGGAAACTGGAGGCTATGTTTAGTTAGTCTGTCAGAGGGCAGAAGGTCAGAGTCGAAGTAACGAGAAACACGCATATGTACTATATTATCGGTGCCACAAACATCGATCGAAACCTTGATGTATGTAAACTATCACCCAACAAATATCGATAGGCACAAACATCGATGTTTAACAAATATCGATGTTCGATGGGCCAACCCTATTTCTTACCTGTAGGCACAGCTAGTCGTTGGGACGTCTCCTTGTCCCCGGTCTGCGCCATTTCCAAACTACTCACACACCTGTGTCACGGGAACTATTCACTCAATCCACTCATATTAGTCGGCCGCACGAAACAATCGCTCACCTAGTGGCACAGAACCTCTCCTCACTTTCTAGTCTCAGGCTGCGCGTCGTCTGGTGACCTCAGCCGCTCTTGTTTCTTCAATTGACACGTTGCCAAGATAGCGTCCATTATCACTCGACAGTTTTAAAAAAAACCTGATAAACAATCTGGCGCTAAACAGCTTTAAACCCTCGGCAAACAAACTGATAACGGTGAGTTTGGAGCTGAGGGTGATTAGCGCCTTGGATCTACCGCTTGGTCGATAACAATCTCGGGGATCTTGGTTCGTTTACAGGTGGTGAGCATGAAGATAAAATAATCGTCTGCTGATTCACTTGGATATTCAATTAGTGAATATCTGGGAGCTAAGGCTGGACGTGCAGTTCTAGGTGGAGTTAGTTTGTAAGTTCTGCTACTCTCTTGGTAAATATCTGGAAGCTAATGCGGGACGTGCAGTTCTAGGTTGAGTTAGTTTGTAAGTTCTGCTATTCTCTTGGTAAATATCTGGGAGCTAATGCGCGACGTGCAGTTCTAGGTTGAGTTAGTTTGTAAGTTCTGCTATTCTCTTGGTAAATATCTGGGAGCTAATGCTGGACGTGCAGTTCTAGGTTGAGTTAGTTTGTAAGTTCTGCTATTCTCTTGGTAAATATCTGGGAGCTAATACTGGACGTGCAGTTCTAGGTTGAGTTAGTTTGTAAGTTCTGCTATTCTCTTGGTAAATATCTGGGAGCTAATGCTGGACGTGCAGTTCTAGGTTGAGTTAGTTTGTAAGTTCTGCTATTCTCTTGGTAAATATCTGGGAGCTAATACTGGACGTGCAGTTCTAGGTTGAGTTAGTTTGTAAGTTCTGCTATTCTCTTGGTAAATATCTGGGAGCTAATACTGGACGTGCAGTTCTAGGTTGAGTTAGTTTGTAAGTTCTGCTATTCTCTTGGTAAATATCTGGGAGCTAATACTGGACGTGAAGTTCTAGGTTGAGTTAGTTTGTAAGTTCTGCTATTCTCTTGGTAAATATCTGGGAGCTAAGGCTGGACGTATAGTTCTAGGTTGAGTTAGTTTGTAAGTTCTGCTATTCTCTTGGTAAATATCTGGGAGCTAATACTGGACGTGCAGTTCTAGGTTGAGTTAGTTTGTAAGTTCTGCTATTCTCTTGGTAAATATCTGGGAGCTAATACTGGACGTGAAGTTCTAGGTTGAGTTAGTTTGTAAGTTCTGCTACTCTCTTGGTAAATATCTGGGAGCTAAGGCTGGACGTGTAGTTCTAGGTTGAGTTAGTTTGTAAGTTCTGCTATTCCTACTATGGTAACGACCTAGGTAACACCAGTGAGACCAAATTTGGTCGTGCTTGTTGATAACGGGACCTAATTCGTGTTGAGTGGTTGAGAAAACTACCATTCTTCTATTCTACAGTACAGTACAGTACAGTAAATGCATACTGAGTTCATGTACAGGAAACCTACTTCCTGTAAGACCAACCAATCCCGAAACCGGATAGAACGCTATTCTTCTGTCACGCGACTTGGACATTTTGAATAGTTTCGTCAGAATGTCATGTTATTTTAAAGAGCTTGTATTCAAATTATGTTGAGAATGGAAAAAAAAGGTACTTTTGAGCAAAAACGTATTATTTTTGAATGTATTGAAGAAATATAATTTTATTTTCAATAACCAATTCATGATAATTTACCGGAATAATTAATTTGAGTTTGTGGCAACTTAACTTTGTATAAAGTTGGAAAATATTGGGATTAAAATAGTCTAATCAGTATTCGTAATCAATGCATTCACAACTTTTGATTTTCCGCACATAGCTAAAGTCTGTTCAGCGTAGGAATTGTTTTCTGAAAGCCCTTTTTCCCTCTATTATATAGTAGGATATTGGTAGGAAAAAAGACCTTTCAGAGAGTAATTCCTACCGTGAATGGAGTATATATCGCATCGTGCCATTGTGATAGAACTCACTGTATTTTGTATTAACTTACTTTTGGTACGAAAATAAATAAACTTCTTCGTACATAGAGATAGGGCAGATGGACGAGATGGTCCCACTGATTGTATCAAAACATTCCCTACAATCCCGCCTCCGTGGCGTAGTTGGCTAACGCGCTGGTTGTTGTTGAGCC
Organism: Timema bartmani; assembly: GCA_902151455.1. Lineage (NCBI taxonomy): Eukaryota > Metazoa > Arthropoda > Insecta > Phasmatodea > Timematidae > Timema > Timema bartmani. The sequence goes on from CABFWB010001196.1 coordinate 145,947, forward strand.
AGACTGCCGAGGACGGGGAGATCGAGGTTCGAATCTCGGTCGGGAGAACTGGGGGTGGTTTTTCCTGAATGGTTTTCCACTCTCCCTCCACATAAATGTGGGTTTATTTCCTCCATATTCAACCATCCCAATTCATAACCCATTAGAGGTAATTAGTACTTAAGCGTATAACCCGGACAGGTAGTAAGACGCGGTATTATTATTATTATTATTATTATTATTATTATTATTCCCTATAATGTCCAATGCATTTTCTATCGTTGTAGTTTCAAAGTGGCCTATTTACTGACATTTCATTTTTCTTCTAATTCTATAACTAAATAATTTCCACCAGAGTTGTCCTCAGCCATGTCTTTATTAGAGCCAAGGTAACAAGTCTACTTTCCACCAGAGTTGTCCTCAGCACATGTCTTTATTAGAGCCAAGGTAACAAGTCTGCTTTCCACCAGAGTTGTCCTCAGCCATGTCTTTATTAGTTGCGACATTGACACTGCCAGTTATATTTAACAATCTTTGGAATATCTCTATCTTAATTTTCCTGCTATATTAATAATTCTTGTCTGTTCGCCTGTCTCTCTACATGCCACCTTTTCCGTTGATCCGTTTGGATGTGTTTATTTTGGTTAAATTCTAATATATTTTTTTTACCCGCCCCGTGGATCCATCCCCGCTGCTACCGACATTTCATATTGGCTGATCTTTCCATGTTATTTTCAAAATAATAGATAATTATGAATCATTAAATCAAACTTTTGACGTACATCACACAAGCACTCGTATTAACGATTAGTTTTTGCAATTGTGAAATAAACTTATCACACCGTGTGACTGCTTCCCCACCTCTTTCTAACCCTCATTTCAGACCTACCTCACTACAAAAATAGGGGTAGGACTGTAGAGAAAAAAGAGAAGAAATAACATCCCTTCCAAGTCTCATTATCTAATCCTGCAACCCTTGTCATTTCCCCCCAAGTTCCCCTTCCTTCAAGCAGCCCATGGAAAGGCATGACACTGTTGCCACTTCTCTTTCCACCCTGTTGCCACTATCGCCTTGCTTGGTTCACTATTGAAAAATTAGGAACATGTTAAATCTTTCAAAAGATAAATGCCTATAGCAAAGTCTTATAACGGATAGTAATTGAACTAAATGCCAAGTCTAGCATTAAAACATTGTAAATGCAATTACTAATACATTAAAATAAGCAGATAATATTATAACGGAATATAACTTCTGATTAGTTATAAATGATTTCCATGTGGAAAAACTTAGAGGTGATTAGAAATACTCATAATTCACATTATCTTGAGTAACTACTACACCGCACAGGGCCCGTTCATGAGCTATAATGAAAGAGTCACAAGATAGCGTTGATATATTCCTATAAATATAACTAGTTATATAACTAACAAGTGGCGCATCCAGTCACTTGTTTTGGGGGAGGAGTCGGGCATATCTAATGTATCCAAGCTAATATTTCTGTAGTTTCCCTCAATTGGAAAATTTAGGGTAATTTTAATGTATATTTTTTTATAACAGTGTTTTTTTTAAAATTTTCGAGTCGTTTCAATTGGTCCTAAAAAGTAGTTTTTACATTCAATACATTTTCAGTGGTGTAAATATTTGATAATAATTGTGCTTCACATGATTTGAGAGTTGATTAAATAACTCTCACTCTTGGGTGAAGAATCTGAGACAAATTCCCCACTTTACCCCCCTGCCCATCCATTGTACCACTGATCTTACAGCTGTTTTTTTTTAAAAAAAACTACGGGGTCAGAACCCATCCCGGTACACACGACTACACGAAAATAGTTTGGTCGTTTTCTACAACACAGCGGTGGCCGAACAGTCTAGGGCGTTAAGAATCATACAGCACTTCTTCATTGTTGACAGGAAGGTCGAGGTTTAAAATCCAGGCCGAGTGGTTTTCCTACGTGTGATTTTATAAGTGGTTTTATCACTCTCCTGCCAAACTAATGCATGTGCAGTACATCTTTCTTTTAGCTGCTCTCTCCAATACCCCTTGGCTACCAGGGTAGACATGAGTCAATGTGATCTCACGAATTGGAGGGACTAAACATAAAAAGTACCATTGATGAAATGAGATAAATATAATCATAGGCAGCAAATCTAATAAAGCTTACTTTTGTGTGATTTAATTAGTGAGACATAACTAGTGTTGCGTCATTTATTTATTTCCCCCCACACATGGACCTACATATTAGTATCACTTGTGTGATAAGAATGAGGAAGGTGAAATCTAAATTAATTGTAATTTTAGAATAGATTTTGGTATTGTCTTGAGGCAATGTTAAAATTCTTGTTGTTTGTCAGTAATTATAATTAAAAACACAAATATTATAGTAAAAATGAGTGGATACTGAAGTAGATTAATAAAATATATATTAAAAGTTAAAACAATTGAGCAATTTACGGTTAAAATTATAAACATTAAGTTTTCGTTATAAAAAGAATAAATAGTCGAAACTTGATAATAATGTTTATATAGTTTGAAAAGTTATTAAAAACATATGACATTTAGTAAAAATCAAAAATGTTAATCAATTTTTAACTATTTACTCTTTTGACTAATGGCGACAACTTTATATTTATGATTTTAACTGTATTATTGTTCTATTGTTTTAATATAATATACTTATCAGTTATTTATTCCACTCATTTTTATTGTAATATTTGTGTTTTTAATTCTAATTATTGTCAAACACCATAGATTAATTATTGTACCTGCACATTTGAGCGGATGGAAAGAGAGAATGTCTTTGTGGAAAAAATATCCTCAGAACACTACGAATATCTCAAAACTAGCTATTCAAATTTAAATACCTTACTCATTGAGTCATTGCTTAAAATGAAATAGACAAGGGGTATACAAGTAGGCACGTTTCACTTCGAGGCGAGCTCGAGTCGAGTATGAATTAAAACAAGTTTTTTTTTAGAGTGCGAGTATTATAGTAGAGTCATGTTTGTACAAGAAATATTTTAATGCAGTTGAATATCTGTAATAGATCCATGTACAAACCATAAATAAGTTTTTTTTAGGATTACACTTTATGTAAAAAAATGTATGATCACACAAATTCGATATTTTAAATACATTTAATATAATTGTAGAATTAAAAAAAAATTTAGCCAAAGGAAATATGGTGGGACTCTATATACTATGAAATTATATCTTAAAATTTAATAGAATGAATTGAACCAGGAATTTTCCGAGAAATAGATCGAAAGTTCCGATCACTCAAATTTAAAAACACAGTGGTGTAAACAGAAATGTAAACAAAAAAACTAGTGAGTGTGGAGGAGAGTACTCCCCCCCCCCCTCTTGCCCTCCAATAATTTCTAGCTCTAGAATATATTCTAACATTGATTAGCTCTGAAAATTATGTGGAAAAATGGCTATTTAAAAATCTGCTTGAAACATTGACTACCTCTAGAAATGTTTTTGGAACAGTGAATATCTCTTGAATCTGTTTGTAGCAGTGGCTATCTCTCTCTACATAGAATCTGTTTGGAAATTGGAATAATAACTACTTTATAATCTTTGTTTGTACAGTAACTGTCTGTATAAGCTTTCTGACTTCTTGTAAACATTAATAACCAGCAAAATATTTTTGAAAATTGATTTTATTGTATTTAGTACCATGTAAAGAAAGCGATATGAAAGTATCAATATTATTTTTATAAATCAAACAAATATGATTTTACATTGTTGTTCCTTTATTCATAAATTATGTATTTATTTATTTTTCACCACGTCTCACTGCTAGTTCAAGCTAGACACATATAGATTAATTAAACTACTCTTGATGACTAATAGTAAGTATTTGGAGGAACTTGTATCAACTGTCGTATTGTGAAATTTGTTTTCCTTTGTTCTGAATAAACGGACGGACCACAGACTTGAAGCTGTTGTTGATCACGTGACATGATTTGTTTGCAGACTAATATCCACCAGATCAACGCTCAGATAGAACTGTAGGGTTGTCATTGTCAAGTTTCACCGGCGCCAGCCGTTACTGGTGTACCAACACGACAGTGTAAAAACCTCTACTTGCATGCAAATTATAGAGTTTGCATGACAACTCATACACTCGCGCGATTAATCGAGTGTTCGAATAATTTGGCGCCAGTAGTTAACTTTCGCGCCAGTTTAACGCGCGCGCTAGTTGTACTTGCACGTGTAAACATCGATTGGTGCGCCAGAACAGCTTGCAGAGAACGGGCTTGGTGCGTTATTTAGAACAGTGTATACATGTGTTGAACTCAAATCTCAACTGTCCCGAGAGTAAATCCTTGCTCGATTTGCTCGATATTCAAAAATATGTGTAAGGCTTTACTTGCACCACAGTTGGACTGGCGTGACTATTGGCGCAAGCTAAATATGACATAGTATACGGGTCTTAAGTCTGGAGATAGTGGATTCGTCGAAGCTTCGAACTAGAATCTATTTTAGGGCTAGTTGCTCAAAAAGGCTATCTCTATAAGGAATGAAAATGAAGTATATAGGTTGTCCTACTCCTACATTAACAAATTGAACAGTAATTTCACCACTTCGGTGGACGAAAGTATCGCACTGGACTGCAGAGGACGGGAAGATTGGAGTTCGAATTCTGGTCAGATGCATTGAGGGTGGTCTCCTTCCACGCAAATGTGGGTACACTTAATACATCTTATCACTAGAACATTAGCGTAATTAGTTCATGGGCGTACTACCCGAATCGTTGGTGAGACACGGTGACAAAAAAACAAACCACGTGATGTCCCCGTTTGTAAAACGAAATATCATTGTTTTGAAAATAATTTTGAGGGAAGGGGTTTTAATTAAATTTATTTTATGGATAGCATATTTATTTGTTTTTAAAAGACAAATTAAAAAAAATACATTTAATTTTTATATTGTATACACAAACAATTTTTTGAAATAAAGCTGTTTTTTTTTTGTTGTTGGTTGAAAACGATGATCGTGTGAATATTTGATAGTTGGTAATTCTAACTAAGTCACTGGTTATTTAGTGTATACGATTTTGTTTAACATGGCTATTTAGGGAGTGTTTGATCTAACAACACTGTATACGTACTTGATTTTGGGAGGAAAATTCGTTTACATTTTGAAAATTAATTTTTTTAATTACATACGATTTTTATTATGAAGCCTTTGATATGATAAATTAAAATGTATAGCCAATCTCACTTGTTTTTTTGGGGAAATATTCGTTTAAGACTTTTACTGATTACTATTTTTTATTTGAATATTTTAATAATGGCTTTATCTCTCGATTTGATTCAAAATGGGGTTCTTTTAAGCTTTTTATATTATAAATGTTTTCAAATACATTGAGGAACAGTCAAGGGCGTAGAAAAATTGGGAGTCCAGGGTATTTGGACCCACCTGGGATTAACTGTACCCCCCTGGAATTTTTTGGTCCACAAATACATATAAAAACCTAATGTATAAGTTTTTTTTACTATTACTACAGTTTTAATTGTATATGTCATCAACCAAATATTAGTTAATGAATATTTTAATATTCACCTTCAAGGTACATCACGTAAAACTTCCGATTGTAAAATTAGCTCTGTCAACATTTCAAATACTGTACTTTTTTCTTATAAATTCATATAATATTGAATAACAAAGGACGTTTCTTGGAATGAGCTGAGTAAGTGGGGTCCGAGAAAAGGTGGAAAACATATTTGCTTTCACCTGTAAGATCCTACTTGAGGGAACACCCTAAGAAAAGAGCAACTTAAATAACAGAACAACTGTCAGCTGTGGAGTTTGTAACTTATGTACAGTAGCCCCATAGCTTCTTTGGTGCTGATTGACAGCTCACAGCTGACGGCTTTGAAAGCTACCAGACCAAATTATGTATCCCTACGCCGAACCATATGATCTGCAAAAACATGTGTTTAGCAGCTGTCACTTCTGACAGTCAACATTTAGGTATATACCTAAATGTTGACTGTCAGAAGTCAGCTGTGAACTGTCAGTCAGCACCAAAGAAGCCGTGGGGCTACTGTAGGCATTTGATTATTTTTTTGTTCACCTGGACTCTGGACCTAGTACCGTGGTAAATTACCTCACCCCTCACCCCTTCGTGTCGAGCCTGACTGTGGTATTGATCTCTTCTTACGGACTTGAACTGATTTGGCGTATTTCAACGTGGACTTTAGGGTTGAAACGAAGGACTTTAATCCTGAGTGAAAATGTTTTCGCCTTTGGGCTGTTAGTACCACCTCAAGGTCATGACCCGTTTCTGACGCTTCGTTTCGAGAACACATCTAATTATGTAATGGTAATGGGCTAAGTCTTGTTGGACATTTTTAATTTCATATAGAATAATCTGAAATGAGGATAATTATTTCCGGAACAGGTCCTTAACATAGATAAGCCACTGATTCCTACAGTAGTTTCACAATTCTTGTCAAGTGACGAAGTGTGAGGGGTGTAATGGATTGCTTGGAATGTAGTGTTCTAACGGTAGAACCCTAGTGTTTGGGACTGTACATTAGGGAGGGGAGGTAAGCTGACTAAAGGGACTCACCTTTAGTTCTTGCACCTGGCCAGTCATCATACATTCGTAAGGCCTTCACCTGGATGTACGTAATTTTTTTAACGACGATCATTGCGGGAATTTAAAGGCTTTTCTATAGTCCAGGGAAATCCGAACACCAAATGTCCGTGGTTTACTGTTTGTAGTATAATCATTAGATTAAAAGTTAAATTCAATACACATAGAACCTGCATCGGTGGCTGCATGGTCTAAGGCGTCACTCTCGCAATATACTTGATTTCCGATGACAGGGATATCGGGGTTCGACTCTCGGTCGGGTGTACTGAGGGTGACTTTTCTTGAATCGTTTTCCACAATCACTCCGTGCAAATGCGAGTACACTTTCTCTAAATTCATGGCTTCCTCATCCATAACTCATTAGCGTAGTTAATACATATGCGTATAACCGGAACGGGTAGTAAGAACCGGTGCAAACAAATAAAAGCATAGGCTACATTTTGTAATATGGAAATATCATTAGAATTTAGATAATATACAGCTTTCCCGTATCAGTGGGTACGCGGAATAAAAGTCAGGCTCTTCCGATCTGGTTTTCCAGTGAGGTGAAGTTCGGGGCTTGAAAACCAGGTGGGTGTTAGAAGGAATGGGTTTCCCCCCCTAAATGGATTCCTACTCTCTCTTTTTACAAATGCAGGTACATTTCCTTACTCCAATAGCATAATCAAAATGCATATAGACCGGACGGATTGTAAGTCTCTGTAGAGAACAAAGATAGATATATTTTGTAGAATTGTTACATTCAATACAAAATTTATTTTGGGCTCAATTTAAGAGTGCTTCAGGTTTTAAAATGTTCCAGGCTAGGTAAGACTACTGGGTCCCCTATCTCAGTGGAGATATCATTCCGATGAGCTTCCGGAGCCCCTAATTATACTCATCTTATTGTCTGAATTTAAATTTATAACTTGGCTCTCAATTATTATGTGAGCATACACACACGTTAGTAAGAAAAAAACTGCTATTAATACAATCCAATATTTGTAATAATTCTCAAGTTGAATAAAGATGGTTTATTATTTTAAAATTATTAAAATATTCAAATAATTAATTTTCTCTCCCAAATAAACATTCCCGCTAAACGATCAATCTGACTGATGTTGGTTGAGTGGTAATTCCATCTATAATTTATCTTTTCAAAGACTCGCTCGAGGGAAATCAGATACGTTACATTGGTCAAGCTGTTTTTCCCACAGCAGACTACTTGTAAACATAAAGGCGTGATACGTGGGATCGTCAGAATAATAAAACCAACGGAGCTTTAGGCTAGAGGTACTTATTTGAATGATTTAAATTTAAGATATTTGGCTAGGTATAAGCTTGTTTCATAGTGAAAAGAAGCCTAACAACAGAAAACTCCATTTCGTTGATTATTTGACATTTATCCTAGTCAATCCACCCTTGTTTTTGTAATTTATTTTCATTCAAAGTAAAACACCAGGTTTAAATTAAAAAAGTTACACTTGTGTCAGGCCTGTATATATTTAAAAAATATTTTAGCTAAACAAATTTATTTAAAGAAGGCATTAAGTTACATTTTTTTTATAGCTGATAGAAAAAATATAATATAATAAAAAATACTTTTGCATTTAAAAATAAATGGTCCAAGTTTGGCCCTTTAGAATCGCCTACCTGGGCAAGATTCCACCACACACAACACTGTTGTACAACCACCTAGTACAACCCTGCACCAACCCCTGGCACTTTTAGACTACATAAGGGCCATACCCAGATAATTATTTTTGGATTATTCTATCTGGGAGCTTGGGGTGGTATTGTTTGTTCTCAAACAGAAGATGAAAATTAAACCTTGAAACAATTCAAGTTTTTTTTAAAACCATAGGGAGTTTTAAGAATTATGAATCTAACAGCCTAAGCATTGAGGGTTATGAACATGCATTGTTAATTATGCCTTCTGTGATTGGTGGTTAACCCTTAAAATACTCCTCTCTGTATGGCCCTGGATTACATGCACAAACAAGCCAACTCAAAAAAAGCACACACATCATTGTTTGGTCTATATGAGCTTAAGAACATTGAATCCACCAAATAAACTCTAAAAACTGTACAAGCTTTTTGATTAATTTGTGAGCGCTAATAATTGAACTGACTTCTCTGAGACTGACTTGTTCTTTGACCACAAGGCCGTAGCCAGCCAATAATTTCAGGGGGCGTTTGGTGGGCAAATCCCCCAATTGCCGGAGGCTAGAAAAAATTCTAAATATTAAACACCTCTAGAAGCTATCTGAAGTGTTTTTTTATGGCATCATAACTCCCTAACTGCCGAAGGCTAGGAAAAATTCTTAATATCAAACACCTCTGGAAGCTCTTTGAAGTTTTTTTTATGGTAACACAGACCCCTAATTTGTACTTGTATCTTAATTTTGATATTGTTTGAACCATAAATAAAGTCATATATTTTGTTCAAAAAATTTTTTTGGGGGGGAGAACACCTCTGACTACGGCATTGTTTGACTAGTTCCATATATAGGGATATGACATTGCCTCTACTCTCTCGATTTTTAAAATTTCTTATTATAGCCTCAGTTATTCTCCTTGAAGTTTTGTCTTCTCACTTCCAACCTCCCCCCTTCTCCTCCCCACACACTTTTTTTAAAGGGTGGCTACCACAAGCTCAAATCATATGAAAGAAGGGCGTAGTGATAAAGGATAAAGGATAAAGTAAGTTAAGTTAACTCAGGGTCGTATATTTTTTTACATAGATACAGGTTGGATTTTAAAATAACAGATTTTATTTTAACGCACAAAAACCTATTAAGATACAACTATTCTTTTCAATTTATCGGCCAAGTTTCAAACTATTTTACATTTTATATTGTAAGCCTAACACTCCTAGATGACCGAACTCTTGGTCTAGTGGCCGGCATTCCTGGCTACTAATCTAGAGATCCTGGGTTCGATTCTTGGAAGTACCATAGGTGTCTTTCCCGAAGGTGATTTGTTCCTTTGGCTGCCGTGGTCATGCCATAGTTAAGCTAAGCTAAGTTAAAGACTTCTACTGACACCACATAATAATAATTATTATCATCACATCATCTAATTGGGCTGACAAAGACCTCAGAATATGGTTGAACATATTCGCCAATGCCACTAGAAGACCAGAAATGTTTAGCCAACAAACCCTGGTGGCATATTCTAAAAAAGAAATAAAACAATATTTGATTATTTACATTTCCAGTACAAAAAAAAAACTTTCTTCATATTGCTTCTAGAGGCAGGAAATATTTACCATGAAACCACCTTCTTGAACTCTCAAAATACCCCGAACACTGGGGTACACTAAAGGAGGACCTATATAGGCTATTAAAAAAAAACATGTCATCAGCCCGCAATCAAGCCCAACTGGCCGGCCGCCGCCTGTTTGCGAAGATAGTGCCAACTTCTGTGAATAGAGGGTGTCATGTCAGCACAGAGTAGGGCCTATATACCACCAATAAATGTGTGTCTCACCTGCATATATTATCACGAGCTGCCATTTGCCTGATTATTAAAATCAAAATTGTTTTGTTGCATTTATTCAGGTTTGTCCTATTTGTTACAGATTTATAAATTCATATTTTTTCCCATGCTCGGTGGATGATGTTGCTTTGCGATATATGCCAGTGCAGTGACCTTTTCACAAAGCAATTAATTGATCTTATTTTGGGGATTTATATAAAATACTTGTGGCTACATTGTGTAAATTAAAATATATACCACTAGCGGACCCGTCAGACGTTGTCCTGCCCGAACGTTGGCTTTTCGTTTAGGTGGCATAATTGATTTCGATAATAAAACAAATACTATGTGATCATCACAATTACAAATTCACAATGAACTCCAATTAATGAGTAACACAAATATTACAAATTCAGTGTTTGTCAAGACAAAATACAAAATAAAACATCTTTTCATTTTTGGCATTTCGCCCACAACTCTACAAATATCAGCTGTATCGAAAAACAAACATAACTATGAATTATTATCAGAAGTTCAATTATTCATGAACTTTTCAGAAGGTTTTAACGGTCAATTATTAATATTATATTCATTATTATAAATATTGGGTGGAGGTGGTGGGGGGTAAATATTGAGGTTACATGTTCTGATATGCAAAAAATCTAAAAAAAAAAAAATTCCCCTGAAAAATCCCTATAAAAAAATATCCTAGAACCCGATTGCAGCGCTACCTACCGGGTTCAATTGTGAATCTAAACCATCCATGGACCCACTCAAACACACACACAAAATTTCATCAAAATTGGTCCAGCCGTTTAGGAGGAGTTCAGTGACATACACACGTACAGAAGAATTATATATATTAAGATAAGCAAATGAAGCTCTAAAGTTTGTAGTTCTGTATGTGTGCATAGAGCGGCATGCCAGGGGCAGCTGAGAGAAAATTCGCTTGTATTGGTATGAAGATATAAGTTAAACCACACTGAAAATCACAAATGGAAAAATTCTTCCACTGAACTTGGCCTCTTTTCAAAAACTGCTCTTCCCATTTATGATGATTTATGTGGTTAAATAACCAGCTAGTTGAGAAAGCACTCATTAAAATATCCCTAATGTAAATAAATAAATTGAGAACAATTGCAACATGCATATAAACACCTTATCACACACCCAGCTGGGAATACTACTGTAAGTATAAACACCCCTGATATCGAGATGTTCACCTGAATAATTTTATAATATAACCATAGCAGCCTATGCATGTACACCCTATATAATTTTGAACACAAATCAAGATTTATTAGCCTAGGCTATTTATTTAAATCATTTATATTCAATTAGTTGAAAATTGACGACCTGTAGACATGCGAACTAAACTAAACCAGGGACATTTGGTTTTTGAGTGCTAACAATAGACTGCTTAACAACTCTTTCTCTCTCTCTCCCTCTCTATCTTCCTCTCTCTCTCTCTCATCTCTCTCTCTATCTATCTATATATATATATATATATAAAACATCTAGTGTGCAAAATCTGGATAGTGTCGAGATTAACCGAGAGATGTCAGCATTATCCAAGTGCAGTGGATGGAGTCAGAAGTAGAAAGTAATTTATCTCATTTATGACCTTATCCAGGTAATCTTGACATTAGCCATCAAGACTTGGATAACATTGAATAATATTTGTAAGACTAAGTAAGTGTCAATATGGATTATATTTTGGAATGCTATTTCTATCTGGGACCTGAAATTGGATCGTGGCAATCCACTTACATTCAAAATGCCCCATTTTGATGCTTTATTTTTCCATTCACCCAACCTAACCTGAACTAAACCAACCTAACCTAGCCTAACCTAGTCTAACCTAACTAACCTAACCTCAAATCTAGAATTTGACAATATCCAAGTGCTGCTGGAAAATGCCAAGATTATCAATATAAACTTCGAAATATTCGAAATATAACAGCCCCTCCCCCCCACTCAATCAAGGTGACCACTATCAGGAAAATTTAAAACTATCAGGGAAATGTTAAAGAATTTTGTATTTAGTATTACGTTACAGTTTTATTGAGATATAATTGGTTATTATAGCCCCGTGACCGAGCGCCAATTATTACGATGTTTTACTTGAATAAATACAACTGTTAATGTTGCACACGATTTATTGAAGTGATTTTATCTTACGGTACAAAGATATTATGTGAAATTATCAAATTTTACTTGAACTACAGATTATTTTCTGTGTATTCTTTGTATGTAAGTTAGTAGTACTGTCGTGATATTACACGTTCTCTAGGTTTATGTCGCCGGCACTCTGTGTATTCATACGCACCAACAGCTTATATATGACATACCCCTTGGACCTCTCGTGACCAGTGTCAAAACCAACAAATCAAAAGCGTTCCTGCGACAGGTGTCTTGAAGGCTAGCTTCCTATTGGGTAGAGGGAGCTGGCGTCTCTTGCTTGTTTGGTAAACACTACGGAGTTAAATTTTGAAATAAAAAATAAGTTTTAATGGTGCAATCCTTCGACATTATTTCTGAAAAGCTCGTGATTCTCCATGGATGAAGTCTTAAAAGGATAATTTACATACAGTTTATGTAAGAAAAATACTCTCATCCATGACTTTTTAAATATATGAGAGTGGTCCAAATCAGTATCATTACATCGGTCAGGGAAAATGTTATATTTATCTTTCAAGGAAGGAGAAATGTCTTAGTTGCATTCTATTCAAACATAAGTTTATCAAATATATGTCAATTTATTTTTGAGAGCTTTCCAAAACTAATTATTTAAAACATAGGCCAATATAGTAGGTCTATTTTGAGGTTTTTCTTAAAAATATTTATAAATCTCGAAATGGGTTTTAATCATGGAAATTTAGATTTTTGGATTAGTGAAAAGTAAAGAAATTTTATTTTTGAGATTTTGTGGCCACCCTGTCATGGCTTTCACCAACCATCACATAAAAAACTCTATACTTAAGAGTTTATAGGGCCCTGAATAAACCAGCACAATCATCAGGACTACAAAGACAATAGTCCTGGGCTCTATTCCCACGCCCGGGCTGTTATTTTATTGATTTATTGAATATGATTCTATTGTCAGAACTAATAGGGATATCCCTTTATCAGTCCGTAATAATCTGATTTTTTTCAAATATCAAGTCACAGACACACAGATTGCTCCATATTCAAAGGTTACTCTGTAAATTATATTCTTATATTCGACTCAATTCTTAATATCGTTTCACTTTCTCTTCCACGTTGGTGGTAGAAGTCTCTCTCGCATTAGACTGGATTGTTGGCGAGGGAAAGATTGGGGTTTGAACCTCACCTGGGTGTACTAGAGATGTGATTTTTTAATGGTGGTTCCATCCTTTATTCATACAGATTAAATACTTGTATGGGATTAACACTAAACTACTGTCGCCATCTCTACCTTTGAAACTAAGTCATAGGCTTGAACAAATCTTCTGAAAATTGAAAAATCACACCTGGACATGGGAATCGAACCCGGGACCTTTGGCTTAGTACGCCAATGCTCTAACCACTGAGCTATCCAGGAATCGTCCCGTGTCCAGGGTCATTCTTCACTCATATTTTAAGGCAGAGTCTATTATGGATGTGCGGAAATTGGCGGCTACAAATGTGTGATTTTAATAAGATCACGAGCTATCAGATAACGCAGCCACCTTCGAATCGGTAGTTGGCTTATTGCTGCCATTTGTACAATTATTATAACTGTATGGGATTCCTTAATAAATCTGTTTTAACTGTAGGTTAATTTAAAAAATAAATTTTCAACTTCATAAACATTTGTTTTGCCCAATTTGGTGTTAACATTTACTTTTAGAAACTTTGCAATATTATAGACTCAAGATCACTCTCTTAATATACCTAAATGTTTGAAAATAAAATCCTCAATGTTTTAACCAAGGTTGCCTTAGCATTAACATATTTGAATCTTCCATCTTTAATAAAACCTTACATTATTTTAACTACGGTACAATTATTTTAGAGATATTATCAAATAATTATTCAAGGACATAGATTTAGGTCTAATTTGGAATGTAATAACGTGTAATTTCATGTGAAATGGTCCAACTGTTAAAACTGTATAGTTTTTGTTTGGCAGTGTAGGCTTTGACCATTCCAATCATGTGTGCGAAAGGTCAGCCTCTTTTAAAACACTTAAAAAGCTTCCTGATGGATAAGTGATGAGAGTTTTTTTCCCCGTCAAGAATGGTTCGTGTCACATGGAAGCTGACATCTCTCCCACAAACGCTTCGGTAAGATTTGTTCTGGTAGTGCTTGATAAAGTCTAGTATAAAGATGTGTCAAGATGTTTTCTAATTCAAGGTCAATATGTAACCAATATATTGCCATCTGATAAAGGCTTTGTGTGCAGTATAATAGGAATTTGTCTTAATTCATTATGAAAAGTTTTTTATGATTTCAGGAAAACAAAAATGTATATTTTGTATGGCAAATTACTTTTGGCAAGTATTTAAAACAGAAAACTTTATTAAAATGAATTAAAAAATTTAATAGAATAGACTTCGAACAACATTTGACATGATTAGTGAGTTTAAATATTTAGGAACAATTTTAATTGGCAATTTAATGGTAGGCCGTATTAGAGCGGAAATTAGAAAAAGAATATGGTCAAGAAATGCATACTTTATTACCCGGTCGGTAAGTTGTTATCTCGCCTTGTTTCAAGGAATGTAAAATTCAGAATATACAAAATAATAAATTTACCGATTGTTCTCTATGGGTGTGAAATGTGGTTTATTATTTTAAACATGTTGAAAAAAATAATTTAGGGTGTTAGAAAACAAAGTGCTCAGGAAGATATTTGTCCCAAAAAGAGATGAGGCTACTGATGAGGAGAAGAGTAGGTTACATAATGATGAGTTATATAACCTGTACTCATCACAAGACATTGTTAAGATATGTAAGTCTTGTAGATCATGGTGGGCAGGACATGCAGTGCAAATAGGAGAATCTAGAATCGTGTTTAGGGTAATGACTGGCAAAACCAATGGGAAGATACCACTGGGAAGACCTAGATGTACATGGGAGGATAACATTAGAATGAACTTGAAAGAGAGAGGATATAATGAGGTGGACTGGATAGGACTAGCTCAAGATAAGGATAGGTGGCGCACTTTTGTAATTGCGGCATTGAACTTTCAATTTATTAATGCCATAGAGTAAGTCAGAATTTGGATGTTTGGTAACTAAAGGTAAACATTAAGAATGATATTGTTTAACACAGGCTTCTTTTATAATATTGATGATCTTTTTATCTTTTTATTCAAAACACTGTTTTGCCAAATTTAACCAACTCAAGGCTACTTGGTAGGCCCTACTGAAAATTCTCTCTTAAGTGTAACATTTCAATATTTCAGCAATTCGATAAGATGCCAATGGAGAAAGTGGAAAATTACCTACAATACCTTCTTCTACAACCATTTTATGGACCATGGCTACTTTGCAGATGTTTGTATGGAACCCATGTTTTGGTTTGTGGACAACTTTACAAAGTTTCTTGGACCGGTAAATATAATTAATATAACATGAGATGCCTTGGAAATTAATTTGATTGCCATCTAAATTTTGAAGTATATTTGGGTTAGTTGTTTCTAGAATTTTAGCTTTGATATGTATAAACATATATTCAACCATTTTTTTCTGTAGCAATTTAAGAGAAAAGAACAATGAAATAAAGAACCTATTTTAAACAAAACAGATATTCACAAACACCCTCTTGAAAATAAACCAATTTTATATTAATGCTAGGGTATTTAGCCATACTTTCAATCAAGACACCAACATGCTATGCCTTGTTATGTATGAGAGTGGCCATACTAAGCGAGTACTACTTAGTGACTTGGTCACGAAAGTGAGCAATTTTAGGCTACTCTCTTACGAAGAGCTCTTAGTGTCATAGCATCCAAGTTGCAGCTCTTTCCTAAATATTGACTCTTAGTTGTGGCTGGAAGTTTGCCACCTGCTTTTTGACTTTTGCTAGTAACTTATAAATGAATGATACTTAAAGATATAACTTCAAGAGCTCTAAATATTGACTCTTAGTTGTGGCTGGAAGTTTGCCACCTGCTTTTTGACTTTCGCTAGTAACTTATAAATGAATGATACTTAAAGATATAACTTCAAGAGCTCTAAATGATTTTGATAAATATAAATTACTGGTATGCATCTCAATAACTGTATCTCTAGCTATCAGCAGAACTCTAACATTATAAGCATGGCCGTGTTTAGGAAATGTGAGGCCTGGCCATTAAATAACTGTACTTTATTAAGTGCAAACAATCAATCCAATTAAGCAAACAAAGAAATTATTTTACCCTTTTAGTTGCAAAAGTGGCAAGTTCATTTAAACAAATGAATACAAAATAAATATAATTAATTACAGACTACAGTTTACACAATATAAACACAACAATATATTTAAAAAAACACTTTGAAAGAAATTTCTTTCTCGCCTTCTTAATGGCAAACATACTAATAAGTTCATCAAACAGAATGTTGTTCATCAGGTCATGTTCTGAAGAAATCATCGTCAGCGAGTCCAATCTTCCTTGTGTCATTGTAGATCGAAATCGGTTCCTTACAAAAGACAGTTTGGAAAATGACCTTTCGCCATCACAGTTTGAAATTGGTAATGTCAAATACAAGCGTATAGCAATTATTGCATTTGGGAAGACATCAATTAAATCACTTTTATATAACTGTCGCAAAATCTCCTGTGCATTGGAAAAAGAACCACCATCTTCAATCTGAAGTCCTTTGAGGAAAGAAGAGAACTGTATTACTTTACTCTTCAAAACTGGCTGCAGATCCTTACACTCTTGTTTGACCAACTCATCAGCGCTCGATTTGAGTTCCTTGTAATTACTTGTTGTAGTTAATCTATAAAGAAACCCAAATACTGTGGCAACTTCTTTTTAGGAAGTAGCTCTCTTCTCAAGTTCCATGTTGAGCTTATCAATAGAACACGGAAATGATGAAATTCTGAAACTGTCACGTGATGTTACATTAGTGGAAAGTTCATCATTTTCATCAGGATACTTTTTTGGAACGTCGATTATCTCTTGATAACACATGCTTGCTTGATTCTTTTGCTCTAATTTCCATTTCGTCAAAGTCACTCCTTAGATTGGAAACAAATATTTTTAAGGAATTCAGCAATTGAAGACCAGTTCCTTCATCGAGTCCAGGTTTTTGTAGATGCTTACTTATTTCACCAAATCTTTCCATAATGTCATTCCACAATGGTCATGAATGCAAATTCCAAATAATGCATTTGGTTCATCAGAGAGGTTGCTTCTATTCTTGTGAACTGTGTTTGATTTTTATCATTTGAAAATTCACAGAAAGCACTATAAATTTCATCATGGTGTGAATTTTAGAATTTTCACTAATTGAATTGAGGTCAGGGGCATTTTCTCCCTTTGCTTCCTCCTAGACACGACCCTGATTATAAGGTTAAAATATAATTATTTTCAAGAACACAAGCTAGATATAGGATTCAAACCTGCACCAATATCACCCCTTGGTTAATTTAGTTAATTCCACACCTAGGGTCATTATTCACTCATTAGTTAAGTTGGTAGGTGTTTATATGATAACTGATAACTTGAAAGCTTTGGCTACATGGATCACCACTCATCAATGTTGCCACAACTTATATATTGACAAGAAAGTACAGTACTATTATATTACGGCACTAGTATGATTACCCAAAGTTACTCCGGGCATTGTTTTTCCTTACTTCAAATAGATAAAAAAAAACTTCCTAATTTGATTTCTTCCAACCCAGTTTTTTATGAATAAAAAAATAAAAAATGTAACCAAAAATTTAAAATTCCATCTTCGAGGTGCTCATATTCATGCATAGGGACAACTAACTTTAAAATGTCAGCCCTCTGCGTGCAGTTAATATTGCACGCTGCTCATGACAGACAAACAAACTCCATTTTATAATTATAGATTATTACAGTAGTATTACATGATTATTTAATTATATATAAATCTTACTTCTGAGAATATCGAAAATATTGCACCTTTGGCCTAAAATTATAAGGTGATAGACTCTCATCACACTTGATTTTCATTGATAAGAATACTGGGTTTCAAAATTCAGCCCATTGCAATGAAGGATTTACATGTGATTTTAACCTTACTTTCGCCACACTCTCTCCAATTTAAATGTGGGTGCATTCTTTTCAAGTTACTCTCCTTAGTCTACTCCTTGAACTATGTTATATTTGTATTAGTAAGTTTAACATACAGGTATTAATGGTATATTTTAAACTATAGGGATTGAGGTTGTAACAGAGGAAATGCAACCACATTTGTGTGGAACGGGGCTGGCGAAACCACAGTGTAAAATCACATTTTAGAAATTCCTAGTGTGCCGTGCCAAGATTTTAACCACTAACTCCCTTTGACCGGCAATCCAGCCTAATTTGAGCTTGAGGCCTTAGATCAGTGAACACCAGAGTGGGTTTAGGTAAAGTTAATAACCTTTGTGCTAAACATAAACTTAAATAAATATCCAAGGCCTCACAATGTCTTAAATTCAACATAATTAAGTATGCTCATTCATGAAACTCAAGTTCAAAGGAAAAACAATATAAAAACCTCTTAATGTGAAGAACGTTGTCTTAAACTAAGTTTACATGGAACAATGCTTTTGAGTTATTATTTACTATTAAAACAATAACATACAACACAAATTTTAATCTAATACAAAAAAATTTTCTTAAAAATATAAACATTTTCGGTTAACTCTCTCAGAGGGGAGATCTCCAAATATTTAATTACATCTAAAACCTTGATAACTTTATGGTAATGACTTTAACTAGTATTAAAAATTGAGCTTTAAAAGTTTTATTTTTTAATATTATCCAACAGGAAATTTATAATTTTACTTGAATAAAAATTTGTCTCCAGAGGAAAGCATGTGATTTTTAAACTGTGAATTATGACTAATAATCACTTTCTGAAAACTAGGATAACTCATGGAAAACAGATGAGTGTAGGAATCTAGGAAATATGCTATAGACTTGTATTTATTACAGAATTGGTACAAGTCTAAGGAACTTCCAGAACGGTTTATTCCCTTCTATTTATTGAAACAAAGACCTTATTTAATATACCAGCTCTCCCTGGGATTGTATTTCAGTTTTTTGTATTCTCCGTGTGTGGACTGACAGCGTCGGTTATTATGATAGCCTACTGGATCGGACTACCTTATTGGTGGAACAGGAGTCCAATGACCACTGTGGCTATCCTATTGGTGGGACACTGGCTTCTAGTCAACATATGCTTCCATTACTACATGGCAGCTAGCACCTTACCTGGGTATCCCCCAGAGGTACGCACGCATACAGCTCAATATATAGTTTTCGAGGTTAGGTGTGCGCTAACATTTTTGGCTTTAAATATGAAAATATTTAATATTCATGCTAGCAGGGTTTGGTGTACGATAATATTCTTGGCTTTAAATATGAACCTATTTAATAAGATACTTGGCTCTAAGCTTGCAGGTTTGGGTTCAATTTCATTCAGGATACATTACTCATGATTTTATACACAATTTAGTTTTTCATCTGTAATAAAAATAACTTGTAATTAATGATAAATGATAAATACACAGTTTATATTTAAATTACCCACCAGCCATGAATACTACCTTAAGAGAAAAAAAACCTCTAAATATATTAGAGAGATATCCTATGTTTAAAAGATAATTCTTGCCATTCTGACAACTGACCTGCCCTTCATTTTTTAGGCACCCTTTACTTCACAACCCTGCATACTCCACTGAATTTTTATGTTGTTTGGTTGATTTAGTTTTAAATAGAGTTGTATTAAATCTGTCCGAATTTCAGGGTGTCTACCAACACTAGAAATATACTTTATTTTATTTCTGATAATGGAAATATTGGAATATACTGGAATGTTGAATCAGATTGAGTGAAATGTTGGATTAAGTATTTTTTTTTTGGGNGAGCAGTTAGCTCGTTACATTAAAGTTACAAAGAAACAGGTTCAGTTAATCATAAAAAAGACAAGTACAAAATACATACATATAATAGAAGATAAGTTGGGTGGGGGGGGGAGGGAGAGGGAGAGGGAGGTCAATGCTGCAGTATTTAAAACATTATTTTTATTCTAACAAGCATCCTCCAAAATATGATAATTTTCAAACATCAAGCAATTTTGTGAAGGATGAACTTCTGACAGACATCAAAGTTGGTATTCATGCTTGTCAGTTTAACTTGAGTTGGAGCAATTTCTCAACGAATATCAGAGCAATCAACCTGTATTGCCATTTATGTTTGCAGATCTAAATAAACTACTTGAGCACTTGATGAACAGAAATTGTAAAATGTGATGTAATGAATTCAGCAAATACTTCCAAAAAAAATTGCTAGTCGTTGATTTAAAGAAACAATCCAACATAGAATCACTCCCTACTGTAGATATTGGGTTCCCAGCATCAGCAGCTTTGAAAGGAATTAAAAATACATCAAGATACTTCAGTTCAGAGAAGATTGTCAAAAATTCCTAGTTGATCTCTGCAACAATATTTTACATAAGTGTCCTCTCTCCTAAAAAATTAACAAGGGTGCTAGTTGTCTCTCTCTTGCATTCATGCTCAATCCACCTGTTAGGACCTATAAGATAACTTCTGCACTAGAAGTCCTACTAGACAAGAAACAACTATCTAGCGTGCANATAACTTCTGCATTAGAAGTCCTACTAGACAAGAAACAACTATCTAGCGTGCAAGCTGATGTTGTAAAAAGAGACTACTTATTTCACTAATCACTATTCACAAAAAAAATTCTTGTTCTCTTCCATAGTAATGCAGCCGTTGAGCGAAGTTTTTCTGTGAATAAAGAATGTCTGATTGAAAAGCTACATAAGGACAGCCTTATTGCTCAACGTGTAACTTATGATGCAGTCACTGCAGCCGGGGACTTCTAAATATGACAATTTCAAAAAAAGATGATTCATGCTGTGAGGAATGCATCAGGAATAAGGAAAAAAGCGCTTGAAAAGAAGAAAAAGATTGAAGTAGACTTAAGTCAAAAAATAAAAACAGTATATGAAGAAATAAGAAAATTAGAAGTGAAAAGAACAGTTTTGCAGAAATCAAAGGAAGAGGCAAAAGTGTTAGAACATGAAATCCAAAAATTGAAAACGTTTTGTGGTTGAATGAATTTTTAACTTTTGTCTACATTCTAAAAAAATATTTTGTTTTTTAGGTTTTATCATCTTAATTCTTAATAATGTTAGGTAACTGCATTTATCTTTATTTCCAATTAATTTTTATCAACATAATATTTGTTGGTTATTTTTAATTGAATATTCTGTATCTTTATTACAATATATTTACTAAACAAGTTCATCATCAAAAATATAACTTGTGGAAAGTATCGACTGTCAAGGGATGCTGGGGATAATAGTTAGTTTTTGTGGTAGATTAAACTCCCTGGCTGTAATCTTTCTTTGAAGTTGCGCCACCAAGGCTGGTTACTTGTACCTCTAAAGTTCTAAGAGTGAGGTGAAATGAACTACCAATTTTGCCAGGAGAGGTATTTTCACATACCTTCCAGGGTTCTTTTACATGCCAAATGGAACTGACGGCTTTAATCCCCCTCCGAAAAATGTTGAGCTATGATTTTTTCTCGCTCAAGAAAAAGCCTTCGGCCTCTGTTGGGTTCGAACCCACAAACATCAGGTCCTGAGGCGAGCACTTTACCCCAAGACCATCGAGGTTGACGGTGGTATAGGTCATTAAAAAAATGTAATGTGTGTGTGTGTGTGCGTGTGTGCGTGTGTATTAAAGATGGGTCGGATCCACCTTTTTTCAAATCTGAAACTTCATTTTGCCATCAAATCCTTAATTAAAATTTGAATTTTAGAAAATATTGTAAGTATGAGTGTTTAACTTTCCCAATAAGTAGGATTTTTTCCTTCACTTCTGATTTTGTTTACATTAAATGGTAAATTATTGATCAGGGGTCTGGTTGTTAGTTTTTCCTATCATTATTTTGGTTTTAACCACAAGAAACTATTTAACAATTTTAATACCTTTAAAAAAATAACACAAACTTAGTACCTATTTTAAAAAATTATTATGATTTGAGTCTTGAATCCATGAATATTCCTTGTAGGTCCTAGGGTTCCATCCTTACTATATACTAGAATATATGCGTCAATACACCTGATTCTTGATGTAAAAATGTCTAACTATGACAGACCTAGGTCTACCCTAACTTTATATCATTTTATGATTTTGAAATAGGGAATGTTTGTCTCCGAGTACCTTTCATATATACTGGATTTCTTTAAAAAAATATACTGGAAATACTGGAATTTCAAAATTATAGTCAGGTAGACACCCTGAATTTACAATTTACCTTTGAACCTCAAATCTCGAATTTTCATCTAAATCTTGGAAAACATTATAAATATAAGAGGAAATATAAATATATAATAATAGAAAATACAAATAGTTACCAAATGTTAACATTCTTTATTATAACAAATTCATTATAACATTCATACATTCAGTTAAGTGTTAAATTACTGATCTGGGGCCTGGTTGGTAAGTTCATCCTAAAATTATTATTGGTTCTGAACAACCAATAAGTGGTATTAGAGTTTTAAAACAAACTTTACTTGAAAAATTGAAAAAAAAATTTTTTTAAAAAGAACTTGAGTCTCGGATCCTTGGATCTCGAATATCCTTAAGGATCCGTTTCCTGATTTTAAAGTATCGTGCTGTATGTGCCAAGAGCCCAATTTAACCCTGAGATTGTGTTGTTTGTTGTAGGAGACTCTCATTCCAGAAGCAGCTAGTATTTGTAAGAAGTGCATTGCCCCCAAACCCCCTCGCACTCACCATTGTTCTGTTTGCAACAAATGCATTCTAAAAATGGACCACCACTGCCGTAACCTTTACAGTTAAAACTTCAACACAAAGATATTTATGTTGTACCTGCGCTATGTATTATTTATAAATAGCTTACAGTGGTTTTGTAGGACTTTTACCTTGAGAATTTTTTAACTAACTTTTCCTTATTTCTATTTTAAATAGATACCCAACGCTTGTTCAATTGTCTTTTAACTACTTTATGAGAAACCTCTTTTCACTCTTTGAGATAGATAATAAACATGGAGGACGGAACAGGTTAATGATGATAACAAATAAAAATAACAAGCACAATATGATTTTTAGTATAAAAAGATGAATAGATCTATGATTCATACTCTGCATTGCTTCCACTGGACAAATAGGAACATGGATCACACTTTACACTGCTCCCACCGGACAAACAAATTATGGCTGCTTCGCGGAGGAAATTTGTTTTAACCCCGCCTACTCAACAAAAGAGATAAAAATAAAATTAGTTAAGAATAGCAGGCCACATACTTGGGAGCAAATAAAAGAAACAAAACACAGTCCACTGGATTAAACGGTAACCACTTTTTTTCTCTCTCCAAAAGACAGCCACTAACTTTTTGGATAGTGTCAGCCTAGTAAAGTGTTAGCTCTGTTTCTGTTTGTACAGTGGCAGCGGTCTACAATGTGAACTTTGTTCCTCTCAGTCCAATCGCAGCAATGTTAGTACTAAACTGTGTTCCAATTGGTCCATTGACAGCAATGTGAATTGTGTTACTTTTAGTCCAGGGGCAGTAGTGTCCTCTTTTCTAAATTGTAAAATCCATATTGTCTTTGTTCCTATATCTCTTTTATACCTTCTACCATATTTCATAGTACGCACCTTAAATAGTAAAATGAGTTTTTTCATAAGTTGTTATTTGAATTTTTGAGCTTTGTCACTAAAAATCTACCTTTAATTTGCTCTTCTTGACTTTTTCCAAATTTTTATTTGTAAAAAAAATTGGTGTTCGGATTATGATACAAATAACTTGAATTTAAAATAACTTTACTTTTTGTTTTTATACATTTTGAATCTTAAGTATGGTGAGTATAATACATTTTTAATTTTTAATTACCTGTTCTTAAAACATTTGTTGATATATATTAGGTATTAAATAACATTGTCAAGATGCAAAGCCAAAAGGTTTCTTCAGCTATCACATAGACTAAGATATTATATATAAGTTAAATTTAGTTCTTAGAATTTTTTATATATATATTAAATATATATGGTAGTTAAATTTAGTTCTAAGTCTATGTGATAGCTGAAGAAACCTTTTGACTTTGCCTCTTGACAATGTTATTTAAAACCTAGTATATATAAATTAAAACCAGATTTATTAGTTAGTTATTTTAGCACTTAAGTTATTAGTAACACTAAAACATAGCAAGATTTTTTTTTTTTTCAATTTATATCATAAATAAATTACTAATACATCCTTGTCCCATAATTTTAGTTATTTATTTTTCAAAATTGAATAGTTATGAAAACTAGTTTGAACCAATAAAACTTTGCTCCTTTGAGCACCAGCCAGGCAACATGGTATACCGGTGTTTCCCTGAGCATGCATGTGCAGCCTGGTTGAACAACTGTATTGGTCACTACAATCACCGGTACTTCTTCCTGTATATGGTTTACATGGTGCTTGGTGTGTTCTTCCTGATGGTGTTTGGCTTTGAGCTAGCATACACCGAGGTGTGGCTGGACTCGGACCAAGAGGAAGAACTCGAGGGGCACTCGGTTCGCTTCAACAACTCTGTGCTCGTCCGTGTGGTCAGTATACCTTCGGAGGGGACTGTACAAGGACTTTGTAGCAACACATAATGTACAAACACTTAGTTTGTAGAAGCAAGGAGTCGGACCAAAATACTTATCGGCTCTGGTTCTTGCTCCAGATCTCCAAACAAAATTTTACAAGTTCCCGTTCTATAAAAAATAAATGTTCCTGTTCTGTTCTGTTTGATTATTAATTAGGTTATTGGTCTTAAAAATCGTTATATACTAGTTTTAGTACCATTATAATATTTGTAAATAGAATATAATATTAAAACATAATTTACTACAGAATACAAGTTATTTATAATTCAGGGTGCCATTTTAACAGATCATTTTATTTAAGTTTGCCAGAACTCTAAAGAATAATAAAAAAGAGGCTATAATTTTTTTAGACTAATTTCATTTTATTTTCGAATTAACGCCCATGAATACTACCTTTAAACTAGAAATTTGTCTAAGATTGGTATTACACTATCACATTTCTCTCGTATTTCTTTGATCAAAGAAATATTTTACAAATCTTTGATCACGTATTTACGTTATAGAACATGCTCTAAGGGTTTGATGAAAGAAAATGGTGTCTGAAAGATTAACCTGGACTTGGCGAAGCAGTGAAATATTTAACTGTCCAATATGAACAGAATGATTTCTTATATAACATAAACAGTGAAAGCTATAAAAACTGAGACAAACAATTGGCTAAACATAAAGAAATATCAGAAGCTTTACAGGAATATGTGCCAGGTTGCACGTCCCAGGATGTTAAGAAAAAAAATTAAGGGGCTACGAAGCCAGTATTTAGCAGAGACAATGAAGGTAAGTTTATTATTGTTTATTTATATTTGACCAACATTGAGAATAGTGGTTATTTATATAATTTTAAAAACTATACAAACCATTGTCATTATTGTCTGAACATCTAATAACAAGAATTAAATGAATGGGCAATGGACATCTTTTGGACGTTCTTTATAAGTTGTGTAGCTTATGTTTCATATATCTAGCAGGATAGCCCATTAATATATTATCAAGAACATTGTTGTGCTGGTAATGGATGCTTTTAAAGAATTAATGTAAAAACACAAATATTTAATTTCTACAGCATTTTATAGTTAGAGATAAGAAAAAGTAAAAAGAGTAGGTCTGGTACAGAAAAGATATACAAGCCAAGTGTTTATTGGTTCCCACTATTATTTTTTTGGGGTAATTCAACAAAACCAGACATATCTCAATACAGTTTAGATGAGAGTACAAGCTATGAAGACAGGAACATTACAATGAATGAAGAACACTTCACTGCTGATGACAATGTGAGTACAAATATAAATCATTTTGTCTTGCCAGGGAACTTTATATGGTCCATTATAAAAGTCCTTAAATTGATCTTTTATTTCGCGGCCATGCCAAGTTGGTCTATTATGTTGTCGAGCAAGATCATGCATCTGGAAGTTCTCTTCATTATCGAGAGTCCATACCGTACGTCCATATAAGCTATCTCGTTTTCTTTAACGGTATATATTTCCCTTTGTGTGTAAGAATTGCGACTTTTTCAGTCATTATGTAGTGTGCAAGCAGCTCATATAATATCAGTTACTTTTGAAGGTGATAGGTTAAAAATACACGGAATCTATTCACCAAGATACCAAAACAGCTTTCGACCATACGTTTCCCACGAGATAATTTGTAATTAAATATTCGTTGCTCTGGAGTAATATCACGTAAAGGATAGGGCTTCATAATGTTACTGCGGAGAGGAAATGCATCATCAGCTAGTATTACAAATGATTTGGAGATGTTAGTATCTGGTAGACGTTTCTCACTTGGAATATATAATGAATTTTTGTCCAAAGCACGTTTCAAGGAACTTTTTGCGAACACGCCAGGATCGCCAACCCTACCATTTGTTCCAGCATCCATGTATATAAATTTATAATTTGCATCAACAAGAGCAAATAAAATAACACTGTTGAAGGGCTTATAATTAAAATGACGAGATCCTTCGTATTTTGGACATATAATTCGAATGTGCTTCCCGTCCATTGCTCCAATGCAGTTAAACACATTCCATTTATCTTGAAATTCCTTAGCGATGTTTTCCCACTCAGGTTCTGTTGTAGGTATCTGAAACAGATATAGAATATTCATAATAATGGAACTTTTTTTTTCAGCATGTTGTAGATACTGCTAGAGATGAATCAAGCGTACCACCAACTAAGAGGAAATGCAAGACTGTAACATGAATGAGGCGATGTTGACTATGAGACAAATGTCAGCATTAACGTCAAAAAATTTATCCAGCGTCCAAAAAGAGGATTCATATGACATTTTTGGAAAGTTTGTTGCCTCTGTGCTTCGCACTATGGGTCATCATGGTTCAATTTTTATTAAGAAACAAAGAAGGATTCAGCAAGCCATTATGGACGCTTGGGAGGCTCTCGAAACCATAGGTGAATCTTGTACAATATACAGTTCTACTTGGGATTCAACTAATGCAACACCAGAGCCCAATCCATTTCATGCTGAAAGTGTGTATGCTTCTAATGATGGCGCATTACAACATAATCATGATTCTGTCTCGTTGATAGAGACAGCACTTGAACAAGCTGAAATAACTTTCAAGTGATCACTTAAATTGTCGGAGTCTTTTCTATAGTTGTACTGCAAAGCAAGGTAACACTTTTTTTTTTTACTTCTTTTGGAAAAACTTCATTTATTTACTGTTATTTATTGCTAAATGTGTTTAACATGTTGGAAAATATATATCAAAGAATTTTCTTGGAACTTCTATAACTTTTGGTAAAAATAGTAATAAAAATAGAGTGAATTTAAGTGAATTTAAAATTAAATTAGGAATAATTGTGATATTTTCTATGTGCTTTGTACAATTAAATATGTAAATACCTAAAATTTAATAAAAAAATACAACAAACCTTGAGATATTCATTTTTCAAAGACTGGTAAATAGCTCTGCACGCTTCTGGAACTATTTGCGAAATATTACTCTGTGGTATCCGGGTGCTGTATTGCAAACTTGAAAAACTTTCACCTGTAGTGAGAAAACGAAGGGTTACCAATAAACGATCTTCCACGCTTACAGCATTTCTTAGATGTGTATTTTTTCTTTTAATTAATGGAGTGACTTATGTTACCAAATATTTAAAAGTTTCACAGTCCATGCGTAAATATTTTTGATAAGATTCCGGATCTTCAGTTTGAAGTTATTAGTTTTAGTAGGCAGCTGTTAATTCCTCTTGAATTTCGTCTCCCAACCCAAGGTCGAACCCACAATCGTTTAACAGGTTTTTTATTCTAAGCAGCAACGAGATTATCACCATAGCCCTCACAGTCGCCCCACATGAAATTAAACCATTGGAGTCAATTTTTTTAAATAACATATATTGTAGCAACTCTGAAAGAAATGTGATTTAGTGTAATAACACATCTTTGATCAAAGACAGTGTTAAATCTTTTATTATATATTTGATCAAAGAACTATATGTAATATATTTATTTGATCAAAGAAAAATGTGATATTGTAATACTGACCTAAGGACGAAAAAAAAAAAAAATTCATTCAAGGCAAAAAGTAGATATAGAATTTTTGGCTAAAGGTTAGACATTGATGTAATGATCATATAAGTGATCAAGACTGGGTCAAGACAATCACATTTATTTACGTAGAATAACATACTAAAGAGTTAATTTAAGAAATGTGATCTTATTAAACATGAAAAACATTCATTGGTGACCTGGTGGTCTAGGGGTAAGGTGTCAGACTTCTGTGCTGAGGGTCCGGGTTCAATCCTCGGTCCCAGCACAGATTTATCTGATTGCCAAACCCTTCCTTCACCTCTGACAAGACGTGTATTAATCACAACTTGTGAATTTGTGGAATGTCAGGTCTCCACCGTGGTTCGGATTCCACGTTAAACTGTAGGTCCTCCATTTCATCTCACAATCACCCTACCATTACACATTAGCGTAAGTGCGTATAACCCGAACGGGTAGTAAGACGCGGTGCTAATAATAATAATAATAATAATAATAATAAAACATTAATTGATGGTAAAAGTAATATACTAGATATTTACCCTAAACAACCAAACCTGATTTGGAGGTAGGCCCGAAAAATAAATATGTCACCCTTGTTGTTTAAGTTGAACACAACACAATTCACAACATCTGAACACAATAACAGAACAATACAACTACAGACTGGTTAAGTGTTGACGACTTGATGTCACGATGCTCTCCTTTTGATGTACGCTTTCACACGAAATTCTCTCTCTCATGCACATAGGCAGTGAGAAGAAAGCTGTCCACGCATGGGTACATTAAGGACAGGATTACCCTTACAAAACTACCCGAAATGTTATGGTAAATGACACTCTACTAGCACACTTTCTCCTGCCATCCGTACTGACAACGCAACTAGCAATTTTTTTTCTGGGATAATTTTTTTCTTAATTTAGCAAATTTTTATTTTAGTTTGATAACTACTAACTAGTACTAGTATTTCAACTCTCCTGATGGCCCCCCCCCCCTCTTGGCTGTCACCCGGGGGGGGCCTTTCTCCCCTCCCCCCTACTTCTTTAAAGATTTATACGACGTGTGGCTAAGGTATGGGTGTAAGATTATATTTAAAACCCTGCAATTAAAGTGCTTGCTTAGCTAAAAAATTGTCGATGATCCCCAGTAGGTTAATGCTCCAATCCTCGAAGAGGACGTCAATTTTATCTCATAATACAAATGATTTAGAGTTTATTATAATCAAAATGTATTGGATGATGGTTGCAATCTTGGTTTGCTATGCCTCATACAATAAACAAACATAATCACATGATTAATAAATGCAATTTGGATTATTAGATTGGACAATAATGATAATTTTTAATAAAATTCCACCTAAATTCACAACTATTAATGAAAGGTATGTTAATCACAAATGCATCTCAATATTTTATATTAAAATCTTTAATATTTATGAATACCTACCAGTCTTTGAAAAAAATCTTTACTTTTTTTTTGTTAAATTGATTCAGTTTCAAATCTACATCAACTTAGTCATCTTTGCTAGTATTTTCAAACACATTCAAAACAATTGTTGATACAAACTATTTGCTCCTAGTAACAACTTAGGATGTACTCTGATGTTTTTTTAGCCAGAGGTTGGTGTGAATACTTCACATTTCGAAGAGCCTCCGCCACCACGTGAACAACGCACATTGCGTCAGACCTGTATTATCTACATGGCCTTTATCAACTTTGGTAAGTCGCAAATACTATAAAGAGACCACCTCAATATTCTAATGTAGACCTCTTACTTGCTTTTTTTACACTTTCCCATTAAATTTGTCCTATGCTTCTTTTCTAATATGTAATTTGATTTTGTCTGACATATTAGCTTTGTCGCTAGTATGTGTGTGACACTGAATTTTAAGTCTCGGGTTTGACTCTTGGAATGTGTATAAAAAAATTTATTTATTTATGAAATTTAAGTCCTTCCTTTAACACTGATGAAACCCGCCTCGGTGGCGTAGTTGGCTAACGCGCTAGTTGTGTTGAGCTAGACCGCCGAGGACGGGGAGATCGAGGTTCGAATCTCGGTCGGGTGAACTGGGGGTGGTTTTTCCTAAATGGTTTTCCACTCCCCCTCCACGCAAATGCGGGTTCACTTCCTCTAAATTCAACCCTCCCAATTCCTAATCCATTAGCGTAATTAGTACATAGGCGTATAACCCGAACGGGTAGTAAGACACGGTGCTAAATAAAAATAAATAAAACACTGATGAATTTATAATTGGGAGGACTGGGTGTTGATATTGTTCTAAAGTTAAGTTATTTTTAAGTTGTCATATCATCATCATCATCATCATCATCATCATCATCATCAACTGTTTCCAGCCCATGGCCAGGTCAGTCTAGTAAAATGCGGCTTTGGTTATAAATCTGAGGCGTTACTCTCATAATAGACTGAATTTCCAGTGATGGGGGGGCTTAGGTTTGAGCATGGTGCACTTGGGGGGTGGTTTATTTCACATGTGATTTATCAGTGTGGTTTTTTAAATCCTCTTTCCCTGCTAGTGCAAATACATCCCCTTTAAAAACAACCCTCCTCATTGTTAGCTCTTAAATTAAGTTGTCACTAAACTANGGTTTATTTCACATGTGATTTATCAGTGTGGTTTTTTAAATCCTCTTTCCCTGCTAGTGCAAATACATCCCCTTTAAAAACAACCCTCCTCATTGTTAGCTCTTAAATTAAGTTGTCACTAAACTATCATTTTCTTGCACCATTGAGCATGCAAACAAAAGCATCAATCTCGTGTGGTTCGGTTTGGTGCTAACAAGAAGGCGAAAGTATGAATCCCGGCCAAGTGTATCGAGATGGGTTTCCCGCCCTTCCGCCCCACAAATGAGGGTTCCTATCTATCTAAATTATAGCTTCCTCATCCCTATTTCGTTAATGTAAATATGCAGATAGTCAGATTGGGAGTAAGTTACAGAGAGTGAGAGATAAAAACATGTTTTAATTCATGTATTAATTTCAATCAATAATTTATTTAGATTGATATGTGTTGTAATGATATTTCAGGAGTGTTTGTTGCACTTGGATCTCTAGCAGTGTGGCATGCCAGACTAATTAGTAAAGGAGAGACAAGCATAGAAGCAAATATCAACAAAGCTGAGACAAAACGACTTTCTACACTCAATAAGGTGACCTTTCCATTATTATTTTTTATTGTATGGCACATATGACTGGGAGGAACTTTTATAGGAACGATGTTTGCCAGACTGAGATGTAGAAAATACTGAAGTAAAGTCATGTGTGACAACCGGTTTTTGTCACTCTGTGTAGCCTCTCTCTCTCTTTCTTTATAAAATTTTGCATCTGCGACTACGCTGCTTTTATTGCTCCGTCTAGCATCCCCTGTTCGACTTTTGCATCCGCGACTTTTGTAGCTTAGGTCTGGGCGGGAAAAATCGTTCGTGTGACCTTAGCCTCATGTGTAGACTATTAGCCGCTCTGTGCCAACAGAGTGTTGCCCGGGGTACACCATAGGAGGTTGTCTACACGTCGTACCCGCAATGAGATGTTGTGATGATAGTTATGATGTTGTGAAGCCGGTGTGAGCCTTAACCTAACTTAAGCCTAATTTACCAAACCCTGGTGACCATTGGGATGAGTCCCCTTAAGGGAAAAATACCCAAGGCACTAGCTGGGAATCGATCCCGGCACCCCTAGGCCTGTAGTCAGGTACACCGACCACTAAACCATGGGGCCGGTTACCTTGCCATTGAAAACTATATCTTAAATCAACTTTCAAACTTTCTTTTGATACAACACTAATGTTAAAACTAGGTTAAAGTAAAAGGAAAAAGAACATTACATTCTTATTTAGTTCCTGTCTTAGCTGAAGTCTCAAAACAACTTTTTTTTTTTTGACATCACATCTTACTAGGCAAACAACTCTTCATAATCCTAACTTATAATATTTCAGCATTCAGAAGTTCTTATATGTTTGTAAGTTTTAAGATTTTGCTCTCTAGAAACTACTTTTCTCTAAAACATGGGCTCTTATGGTCAGTCAGCATTTAATTTAAATTTGTAAACATTTAAGTTGATTTAATTTTTGTGTAACTTATAAAGTGTTTTTGAGGGGGGTCTACCTACATGTCCTATCTTCTATTTGGGCTAACCGCAACTTGTATTAGCAAAGGAAAAGGATTGGAAAATCAAAATTTAGGAGAAACGTATATAGCTGGGATTCAAACCAAATTTTAACCTCACAGGATAGAGCTGACCACATCAACCGAAGAGATTACCTGTTGAGCCCAGTCTTCTTACAAAAAGTCCAACTTAGTAAGTAGTAGTAGGTAGTAAGACACGGTGCTAAGTATTATTATTCTTTGATAAAACTCTAGATGTTGTTTTATGCATTTTTTTAAAAATATTTTATTTTATAAAAAATCGTTGATGGATCGTAAAAGTTACATCATATTTCTTTTCTCAATTTCCTTCACATCTTTGATAATATTCTGTTGCAAACTAAAAATAAGTGTAAACCAATTTAGAAAGTTGCTAGAACTATTTTTATAACAGTTTTAGTACTGATTTTGACCGGTTATGTTCAGATTGCAGTGTTTCATCTGTCCATAGTTATTGTTGTATATTATTTTATCTTTTCTTAAATCTAATGAGGTCAAAAACACACACAAAATAAACGAGCTTAGATTATCATTCCAACATCTTTTCTTACACTAGACTTGATTAAAATTTTAATGACTAAATATTAAACCTCTATTTTTTTACTACAATCTACACTGATGGTCATGTGGTCTTACCTAACAGTCTTAATTGCCATTGATATGGAGGTGAGGGTTTGAATTTTGAACGGTTGTATTGGGTGTTGTTGTCCACATTTGATTTTTGTGATTTTCTCATCCCCTCTCCACGCTTGTGTGTGTGACCTTCCTTCAAACCCAGTTATGGCACTATACAACCTTTGTGTTAAAATTTATTAAATAAAAATATTTACTACACTTTTATTTTTGACGTGAATACGTCTTTAAATTTGCTACCATACGGGGTCAATCCAAAAAACCTAATGATAACAAAATCGGGGGAT
>CABFWB010001197.1:6297-35158 GCA_902151455.1 Timema bartmani
GTAATTAGTACTTAAGCGTATAACCCTAACGGGTAGTAAGACGCGGTGCTAAATTAAAAAAATATATATATTTATCTTAGCAAAATGTGAATGACTAAGTACTGAGTTACACACTCACATGTATTATACAGTTGTCACTCTACCCTCTACTTCCCACCTGAGCGATTTGTCAGGATGGTTGTGGGTAAATAGACGACAGATGGAATGTGGTGTATTATGTACAGTACGTGTATAGAATGTACAAAAATAATTATATAGGTTATGATGGTAAATGGGAGAATCAATAACCATGTTCATGCTACTGACTGGTAAACCTAATGGAAAGACTAGTAGGAAGGCCTAGACACAGATGGGAGGGTAACATTAGAATGGACCTGAAAGAGTTAGGATGTAACGAGGTGGACTGGATAGATCGAGCTTAAGATAGGGATAGGGTGTAATGAGGTGGACTGGATAGAACTAGCTTAAGATAGAGATAGGGTGTAATGATGTGGACTGGATATAACTAGCTCAAGATAGAGATAGGGTGTAATGATGTGGACTGGATAGAACTAGCTTAAGATAGGGATAGGGTTGTAATGAGATGGACTGGATATAACTAGCTCAAGATAGAGATAGGGTGTAATGATGTGGACTGGATAGAACTAGCTTAAGATAGGGATAGGGTGTAATGAGGTGGACTGGATAGAACTAGCTTAAGATAGGGATATGATGTAATGAGGTGGACTGGATATAACTAGCTTAAGATAGTGATAGGGTTGTAATGAGATGGACTGGATATAACTAGCTCAAGATAGAGATAGGGTGTAATGATGTGGACTGGATAGAGCTGACTCAAGATAGAGATAGGATGTAATGAGGTGGACTGGATAGAACTAGATCAAGATAGTGATAAGGCGTACTTTTGTAAGTACGCCAATGAACTTTCAAGTTCCCAATGCCATAGAGTAAGTTAGTGATGGTAGTCTATGTATCAAATGAAAGGTGAGGTAGAGAAAAACTGCCATATCACAAAGGCGAGCTATAAGAAGTGTGTCCGAATTCTATGACCGTGAGGCCTCCGATATGCTCCATCCACGCCGGCGCATGAAGGTCCTCGGACATTGATCTTTGGGACGGTATTTTTTTTTTGCACGACTTCTTACTACCCGTTCAGGCTATACGCATATGTACTAATTACGCTAATGAGATAGGGATGAAGAAGGTTTAAATTTAGAGGAAGTGTACCGACATTTTCGTGGAGGAAGAATGGAAAAACAGTTAGTAAAATCCACCCTTAGTACGTCCGACGGGGATTCAAACACCGATTTCTGTCATTGGTAGGCAAGTCTAACCTGAGAGTGACGTCTTAGACCATGTGGCCACAGAGTCAGGTCTCAAAAGAATTAAAATTAAGACCCGCAAAAATGATAGAACGTCCTTTCTTGCTTATTTATCCAGCGGGAGGGGATCTTCCACCCCTTGATTGTCACATTCGTCAAACCGATCAACGAGAGGCAGGTCCTTGGAGTAGGGATAGTTGATATCGCGCTCCACGTGCTGGATAGAGGTTTACTCTGTAATGAGATAATTTGGCTCACTTTTTGTGTGTTTTGGAACTCATTGTTTTGGTTACTGACAGTCGAATGTCTGTTTCGCCATTGCTTACACTACACAATGAACTAGAGGTATCCGACACCTTAACTCAGTCGGTAGCGTGTCTATCTATTGAGCTAAGACTCCCGGGTTCAATTCCTGGAATGGCCGAAAAATTTATCATTGATGAAAATATGTGTTTAGCCTTTCACATTGATAAATTAACGGCTGGAGGACTGGATATTGTGTCATCCTGGTATTAAGTTAGATTATAAGGCATATGAAGTTACGACAGGCCTAGCAAACCGGCAGTGGAAAATATATGGCTTGAATAAAAAACTGACCCACAGGCTGGAAACAATAATGGATGTAAAACAATGCACTAGGTCAACAAGACAATACTCAATTACTGCACAGGTAGTTACACAGTCTAATTTTCATAGAAATAACCTTATTTGACAGCTAGAAATATTAATATATCTATTTTTATGTACTCATACGTCAATTGATGTAAATCTGCAAGTATCACTGAAGATTTTTTTAGCACCTCGTCTTAGTAACTGCAAGGGCTATACACCGGTGTATTAATTAAGCTATTAGGTTAGGTATGAGTAAGTTTAAATTTAAAGGAAGTGTACCCGCATCTGCATGGAAAGCCATTTGGGAAAAAAAACACTCTTAGTCTAACCGACCGGGATTCGAACTCTGATTGTCTCATCATCGACAGTCTAGTCTATTGTGAAAGTGACGCCTTAGATCATTCGGGCACCGAAGCAGGTGATAGATGTTATCAATATTGACCATAAAAAAAGTTTTTTTTTAATGTTTCTTACCACCAAAATACTAATAAATATACTAGAAACGCGTTTATCTAAATCACGATTATTGGAGATTCCAGCATATCCTGAACATCTTTGAATTAAAAAAAAATAAACGCCTGAGGTACTTACTCTCCAACGGCTTTGAGATCGATCAGTTCACAGGCCATCAAATAAAATAAAAAGTTTTTTTTTAACAAATCGAAGACCCTAATGTGTGTACATCGCTTATATATGTATAATGTACCGAAATAGTGGTGAAATGCGTAGCACAACAGATATTGCCATTTGTTTATTATTTTATTGTAGCCGTAAGCCTTTTTCGGTCTATTAGTAACAATTTTACTGGAATGTCCTAAATAACAATATTTTAGAGAATCTACTCAGTAAAGGAGAAAATTGATTGAATTAACCGGCTGTTAGAGCAAATAAAATAATCGGCAGCACCATTAAAGTAGGTGCGGAGTCGCAGTGTTCGCGCATGCGCAGTTATGAGTTTGGTCTGTGACATGAGGCGATGGCTAGAGCCGCAGTGGCAGTGCCAGAGGTCTTGGAAAACACCCCATGTGACTGTCGCATTCGGCTAGTGTCGCCACGATCTGTTGCGATCATGGCCGTGCGACTCCAGCCGTAGTCGTAGGTAGCTGTCGCGGCTTGGAAAACACTCCATGCGACTAGTGTCACCACAGTCTATTGGGGTCATAGCCATGCGACTCCAGCCGCAGTAGCAGGTAACTGTCGCAGCTTGGAAANAGTCTATTGGGGTCATAGCCGTGCGACTCCAGCCGCAGTCGCAGGTAACTGTCGCAGCTTGGAAAACACCCCATGCGACTGTTGCCACAGTATATTGCGGCCATAACCACGTGACTCCAGCCGCAGTCGTAGGTAACTGTCGTAGCTTTGACAACGCAAGTGTGTGCTAAGCCTATTAATCGAGAGGTTGAACTTCAAAACTAAACGGGTGCACTTGAAGATGATTTTTTTATCCTTAAATCCAAATTTAGGGGTTCCAGGTTCGATTCATGGCATGGCCAAAAAATGTATCATTGGTGAATTTGGGGCTTCGGCTGGGAATCGGGTGCTGTGTCTGTTATATTAGTCTACAAATCACGTGCTGGAATAATTTTCTTTTCAAAAAGTGGACGTTAAAATACCATAAATGATAAAAGTAATAATAATACTCTACCCAGGTGAAAAATATGCCTAAATCAACTTTCTTGCTTGTCCAAGCCAGAGCCCAGCGTAAGTTCAGATTCTTGTGACCAAGACTTTTTTTTTATAGAAATCAATCACATTTTTATGATATCGGAAAACCATATACTCACTGATGTAGATTATTTTATATTGATTGCATCTTCATTAATGAAAATTTGTAGACTTATATAATAATCCTTGCAGTAAATGCTTTTTTTTTTGTTAAAGAAAAGTCTGTTTGGTAGAACTCAAAAAATTGCTGTCAAAAATATTTTAATTTTTGATATTGCGGTTTCCTGTCTCCATTGCTAGGAGGTTAGAATGGCCTACTAGAAAATATAAAAGACTCTAGTGTTTGATTCCGAATTGGGCTGACAAAGATATTTACCATTTGTATACAGTTCATCCTGCTATCAAATTTATATATATATATGAGCATTTAATTTAAGACAGTGTTTAGTATTAGGCGTACCTTTCTGGGTTAAGTTATTTTTTCAGCTGTGTGCTACTATATAATATGTGCGTTCAGAAAGCACAAGTTAAATACCCCATTTAAAAAAAAAGTTCAAGTTTCTGATAGGAAATGTAAGCGTTAAAACTTATTCAATCCTTCCGTAATGCATCTAAAATGTTTTATGTGGTGAACACGCCTACTGTTATGGCCTTGATTTGCTTTCACTCAATTGCAGCTTGTCCGGTCTATTCTGGTACATTGAGAGAACATCAGATGCTGCCAAGTCTCGCCATGGAGCAACAATCACAGAGATACGACCTTTCCTTTCAATAGAACAAGTTCAACAGTCGCTAGTGTGTCTTCGCTCTAAGAAAACAAACGTTTGACCTCGCTCGCCTCAGAAACCGATGTCCGTGGATTATATCTCAACCGAGGTCTGCGCATGTATTTTTGTTGAAATTTGAGAATCTGTAGTAAATCTTCATTTGGAGATCAGAGGAATTTAACACAATTATAAAGGACCCTAGTTCGATTATGGGTTATTCTGGTGAAATTATTTACCATTTGTGTATGGGTCTATTCTTACCTCCAATTATAAAATATCCAAACACTTTAATTTTATTATTTTAGGGTGTATGAAATGTGTACTTTTTGAGTAGACTGATTATTTTAACGTACGACTTACAAACTAATTTTACACTAGAACAGACATCAAATACAGTCCAGCTGGCTTCAATCCCCAATTCATTGAAGCAATTAAATCCCGCTAAGCCATTCCACCCGGCCTTAATCCCCAATGCATTGCATCAATTAAACCCCGCTAAGTTTTTCCGTCCGGCTTTAATCCCCAATGCCTTGCATCAATTAAACCCCGCTAAGTTTTTCCGTCCGGCTTTAATCCCCAATGCCTTTCATCAATTAAACCCCGCTAAGTTTTTCCGTTCGGCTTTAATCCCCAATGCCTTGCATCAATTAAACCCCGCTAAGTTTTTCCGTCCGGATTTAATCCCCAATGCCTTTCATCAATTAAACCCCGCTAAGTTTTTCCGTCCGGATTTAATCCCCAATGCATTGCATCAATCAAATCCTGCTAAGCCTTGAAACATTATGTTTTTTTTACTTCAACTCCATCAAACATAAAATGAGAAATATACTATTTTAATCTTGCTTTTCCTTGCCATTTATTTCACTAAAAATGATTTAGATAATAAATAAGTTTAAAAAAATCACGTCAAGATGGAAAGCTTATCAACAGGTGTCCAGGCGACTATTTTAACTCGAAAATAGTTTAATACTTGAAACTTATGTTAATGTCAGAAGCTCTACACAATGGTTTTTTTTTACGGTACGAGATAGGCAATGAATGAGAGTGAGAAAGAGACGATTCCTATTCTCCTTCTTTGTTGGCTTCCCCTTCCTCCCTTCCCCCGGTCCTACCATTCAAGCAACGGTCTCAATTCAGTGTTCAGTGTCGAGGAGAAATAGCTCGGAGGTACCCGTTCACCCTACTGGCCTACTTCCTTTGATTCACACGTGAGTACCTACCAACCAACCAACATAGGCTCACAACACCGCGGTCGGGGTAGGTCATTCACTCGAGGAACAGGGAAACAGTCTGTCACAGAGGTGCTTCCATTATTTTTTATTAGCTCTCTTCAAGAAATGGATTGTCTGACAAAATTTTAATGAAGAATTATTAAGTGGTGAGTGAGTGAACTATCTCGATGTAAATTACATTATTTTTTAAGGTCATTGACCTCACATAATAGAAAAGGGAAGCCATTTAAAAAAAATCAAGCTCTATTTATGTTGGTTTTAATTACATAGGTACAGTTCAGTTTCTATAGTAATAATCTAATCTAACAGTTTGAAAAGTTACTAGATATACATTCATGTATTCATACGCAAAGTCACGTGATCGGCATTGAGCCTATGAATTAAATTCATCTTCATCGCTTTAAATTAGAATTAAGCTTGATATTTTTATCTTATTTTTTATTGATATTACAGTATTTATTATCTTGGGCAAGATAAAGGGAGCAAATGATTTGCTTAACCGCATCAGTGGATGCATGGACAATGCATTATTCTCATGAGAGACATTTATTTATTTAGCACCGCGTCTTACTACCCATTTGGGTTATACGCATATGTACTAATTACACTAATTGTTTATGAAGGTTTAATTGTGATGAAGTACACCCGCATTTGCGTGGAAGTAGAGTGAAAAACCATTTAGGGAAAACCCCTCTAAGTGCACTCAACTGGGATCAAACCCCGATCTACCGGTCTTCGGTATTCTAGTCTAACATGAGAGTAGCGCGTTAGACGGCCATCGATAAAGCGGGTCGCAAGAGATGGTTTTACCTGTGACGATGAGTTTGGCTTCAGGTTATTGGTCGGGTATACCGAGGGTATTTTTTTTTCCCTAAATTGTGTGTTACTCACCCTCCATGCAAATTCGGATACATTCCCTATATATTCTACCCTACTCATCCCTACTTCAAAATAGTAGGGTAGTAAGACTGTTAGTAAAATGTGATGCACGAAAAAAAAAATTAACAACAAACAAAACTTATACCCCCTTGTGTGCGTTACTGACATCCGGCTGTAATGCCGGATTCACACATGAAGCTAAGCTACGCTACGCTATGCTATGCTATGCTATGCTTTGATATACTATGTTTTAAGATCACTAGCCAAGTATCTAAATGAGCACGTTCATACATCACGCTATGCTATGTTTTAAGATCACTAGCCAAGTATTTAAACGAGCACGTTCACACATCACGCTATGCTATGTTTTAATATCGCTAGCCAAGTATTCAAACGAACACGTTCACATATCACGCTATGCTGTGCTATGCTATGCCGTGCTAAGCTACGCTATGCGAGAGAAATCTCGGACCGGGTGATTTTTACATCTCACTCGCGCTACGTTTTGTGCTGCGCATGCTCACAACGGACAGACCCACAAAAGGCCATGTTGTCTTGAAGACTTCAAATACTCCATTAAACCTTCCAAAGTATAGTGTAGTACAGCTCACTATGTGAAACACGCGAGAAAAAATGTCGCACGGTATAGCATAGCGTAGCTTTATGTGTGAATCCAGTTACCCTCTTGGTAATTTGGCTATCTATCTAAATGTGAAGTGAGTCATGTCTGAAATTACTCCCGGAGTTCTATCCAACAGATTTTTTTTAAATTGTTAAAAAAAACCTTTACACCGAGGATGTGGCTAAAAATTTCCAATCTATTCAAAAGGGAAATCCGCAATTTTTGAAATCGACACGTTTATTTGGATCAAAATTTATCGACTTCTATCAAACCAATTTTTATTGTTGTTGCTTTTTTTTTTAATAAAAGGATTTACTTAGATGATTATTATATTATAAAAGTTTACACATCTTCCATTTTTTATAACTCATAGCACCACGTCTTACTACCCTTTCGGGTTATACGCTCAAGTAGGCCTACTATTTACGCTAATGGATTGGGAATTGGAAAGGTTAAATTTAGAGGAAGTGAACCAACATTTGTGTGGAGGGAGAGTGGAAAATCATTTAGGGAAAACCACCCCAAGTTCACCCGACCGAGATTCGAATCTCGTCCCTGTCCTCGGCAGTCTAGCTCAACACGAAACAAGCGCATTAGCTAACTACGCCACCAAGGCGGGTCATATCGAAGCTGTTATTAAAAAAAACAGTCTTACAGTTCCACTGAACAGATTCACGTATTATTGTTTTTTAAAACAAAGTTTTTATATCGAAGATGATAAGATTATTTTAAATCTCAAGTTTATATTTCCAAAATTTAAATGCTACAGTTGAGCGTTGTCATTTGAGAAATTGACGCATTAGGTGTCAGTGGGCCAGCTAATACGATGTAAGAGGAGGAAGAACGTTAAGGTCTGTATTTTTGAAGATTTGATACAAAAAACCTCTATTTGGCCAAAATAAATAAAATATTACTTTGGTGTATATTATTATTGTTATTAGCACCGCGTCTTATTACCCGTTCGGGTTGTACGCACTTACGCTAATGTGTAATGGTAGGGTGATTGTGAGATGAAATGGAGGACCTACAGTTTAGCGTGGGATCCGAACCACGGTGGAGGCCTGCCATTCCACACATTCACAAGTTGTGATTAATACATGTATTGTCAGAGGTGAAGGAAGGGTTTGGCAATCAAATAAATCTGTACTGGGGCCGAGGATTGAGCCCCCGTCCCCCAGTTCAGGAGTCCGACACCTTACCCCTAGACCGCCAGGTCACCCACTTAATGTAAAGATTTAGTTTGATTTTATACATATTGCAATCCTAAAAGTTCTAGAAATTTTATCATGGGAAACGCGGAGTCTGAACAGGACTTTTTTTTTTTAATTGAGATGAAAAAGTCCTGGTCAATGTATCCATTAACATTTTATCCATAGCAAATATCCATGTGTAGAAAATTAAACTAAATGTATTTACTGAAGCAATATTTTATTCATTTAAGCCAAACATGATTTTTATCATAAAAAATTGCAAAAATACTGACCTTGACTTTGGGTTTCCCTTTATCCCAATTTAATGTTCCGACCAGGGAGTATTGAATAGTTCAGTGGCCCCCGACCTTTTTAACAGACTAGCATCCACTTCTAAGAGTTGGCTTCTAGCTACTGGGCCCCCTCATTAGAGCTCTACTAATAAGCATGCTGAAATCAGCGGTAATAACCTCAATCCTATGTTACATTTTACTGTACGTCCATATTTAATTATTTCAAAATAAATAATCATTATGTAGGTAATAGTTTAAGTACTTTATTTCGTGGCATAGCCTATAATCCTTCTGAATAAAACATACGTTAACATATACGTTATGTTGTATATCTATAAACATTAGCAATCAAACGTACTGTCAAAATTATGGAATGTAAATATTAAAATAAATTTAAAAACCTTCTTGAAAATATTTTGTTGCCTGTTATTATTAACATAAAGTTATTGCTGTAATATCTATATACAAACCTAAACGCCTCCCTTTCCCCCACCCCCCTTGCAATCTCAATAACGTGGCGATAGTTCTTTATGGTTACAAAACCAACTGATTGAACGACCTTGGCATTTGCTTGCAAACATGTCGCTTATTACTGCTTCACTCTCTTCCGTCACCAAGACAGGCTTTTCTTTGTACAGTCGGGTGGCCGTATCATAGACCTCATCTGACAGTTCACGGGATCTACTTCAATGTAGTCATGTGCTCTGCGAACACCCCTATTGATATGCTACCAGTTTTGTTAGCTGTAAAAAAAAAACACAGTCCTATTCACGTTTTCTTTGTCTGTAGTATTTATTGGAATGAATAATTGATTTATTTAAAAAATGTAATTAAGTGGTCATAATTAAATAATGTTGACCTCGGTAGTCTTGGGGTAAAGTGCTCGCCTCAAGACCCGATGTTCATGTATAAAAATCTAGCCGAGGTTGATGGATTTTCCTTGACTGATAAATATCCGTAGCACAGCTTCCTTCTGAAGAGAAATAAAGCCATCGGTCCCATGTCGATTGTGACATGTAAAATAATTATGGAAAGTATGTAAAAATACTTTCCCCGGTAAAATTGGTAGGCCCTTTATCTCTCTCATTCTCGTGTGCTGATTAATACACATTTTGTCAGAGGTAAAGGAAGGGTTTGACAATCAGATAAATATGTGCTGGGACCGTGGATTAAACCCCGGACCCCCAGCACAGAAGTCCGACACCATACCCCTTGACCGCCAACCATCTAGGTTTATTTTAAATGCCACAATGGACATGGGAACGACGGCTTAGCTTCCCTTCCGAAGGAAGTTGTGCTATGGACTTTAATCTCTTAAGAAAAATGCGTCAACCTCAGCTGGGTTTGAACCCACAAACATCGGTACCTGAGGCTAGCACCTTAACCTAAGGCCAGCGAAGTCGACAACTAAAATTCGATCTCAAGTAAAACCTAAAATAATTTTAAATGTTTTATATGGTTTCGTTCTAATATCGAGATACTCGCATCGGTGGCCACGCGGAATAAACGTCATGCTAGTTTAGGATAGTTTGTCGGTGAAGAAGTGGTTGAGGTACAAATACCGGTCAGGGGGAATGAGGTGCCTAAATGTTTCCCCCACTTTATCTGGACGTGAAAACAGGTACTCTACGTTTACCTTGAAAGGTTATCGTACTCCGGTGTGACACCCTGGTTCGAGCTGTATTACCAAGTCAAGTTACGAGCTATTCATGGTGTGGAGGGAGCTCAAAGGTGGGAGTGTAGGGCGCGCGAGAAAAGGCCAGCGTTTTTATGAAGATTAAACAGAAAAAAATTTGTTTGACCAAAATAAATAAAATATTTCTCCAGTAGAAACAGAGAGTTTAAGTTTCTTCACATGATATCAACAGTTGTTGAATATCTATCATGAGCATAGCGGTATTAGATAAGAAACTTTTTAAATTAGGAACTAAATAGCCAAAGCTATTATTTATGCTTTTCGTGGGAATTATGACATCTAGTTAGAGTAATTACCGCTAAAAGCATAAATAATAGCTTTACTCCATCTAGATGTCATAATTCCCACTAAAAGC
This sequence comes from Timema bartmani, assembly GCA_902151455.1. Classification (NCBI taxonomy): domain Eukaryota; kingdom Metazoa; phylum Arthropoda; class Insecta; order Phasmatodea; family Timematidae; genus Timema; species Timema bartmani. The sequence continues at coordinate 16,931 of CABFWB010001197.1, forward strand.
ATAAATAATAGCTTTGGCTATTTAATTCTTAGTATGCAATCCCGTACAATTGAATAATAATTGTACAAATGGCAGCAATATGCCAACTACCGAGTCGCAGATGGCTGCGTTATCTGATGGCTCGTGATATTAATATAGTCACACACTTGTAGCCGACGATTTCCACTAAGTCCATCATAGACTCTGCCTTAAAATATGAGTGAAGAATGATCCTGGTCACGGGACGAATCCTGGATAGCTCAGTGGTTAGAGCATAAGCCAAAGGTCCCGGGTTCGATTCCCGTGTCCAGGTGTCATTTTTCAATTTTCAGAATATGACATTTTTAAATTAAGATAAAAAGTTGTCATTAAATTCCAGGACATCCTTGATAGATATTCAACAACTGTTTATACCACCATGTTAAGAAAATTAAGCTCTATATTTATTTATTGTATTTATTTTAAAACATTTTGACAGCTAGATTCTCCTGGGAATAATATCCCGTTTGACTGCAGTTTTAGAATCAGCCAACCCAGTCAAGTCCCTTACTGAGGGAGGTAACGCATTTCATGTATTCCATGTTCGTTTTGAAACAAAATTTGATTTATTTTGATCAAAAACATTTTTTTTAGGTGTAAAAACTGTAAAAACACCTTTTCTCGCATCACCTATATCCCCACCTTAAGAGATCAGCATTAAATACTCAACATACATTTTTTTAAATGCATATTTAAAAGTACACGTTTAATTGCCTGATGAAAAAATGCAATACATTATCTAGTTTATGAGCTAGGAGACGATCACCCTCCACTGGTAACTTTTGAATTTAATTTAGATTTTAATCTATCTTGAGCCAGGTATCGCATCTTCTTCATAAGAAAATAATGAAAGTGAGAAAAAAAAATCATCTAAACGAATTATACCAACATTTAAAAAAACTTTTTTAAATCAACCACTTATATTATAATTAATAATAAAGTAATAAATAAATTAAATGTGTCAGTAACTTTTGCTTTTTGAGTGTAGAAATATATGCACTTTGTATTCAGCTTATTATCACATTCATTGTTTTTTAATCCCATTACTAGCCCATTTATTTTAAGTTTCAACAAATAAATCATAAATAACCACAAATGTAGTAACTAAACATTTTGATAAAAAATTAAGGGCACAATTTATGGAAATTGGCTGCCAAGGCTTACGCGAGCGAAAAGAGGTTGGGAACCGCTGCTCTACACTATGAATTAAGTTAGTTTGTAAAGCGCGTGTTGATTTAACTATTGTATTTCACAATAGCACGTTGGGAACCCAAAATAAAATATTCACAAAAAAAATTGTAGCAGGAGATACGGTTTCCAAATTAATGAGAAGTTGCTGGTAGCAAATTTTAAATTAGATTTTTGTGGTGCAATACTATGCCTAAGAATATAAATGGAACGTAAATAAATTGTTAGGACTAACCATTTATTTCAGGAATTTCCTTGTAAGTTGATGTGAATTAAATATTTATGATTATATTCTGTTGAATTGACTACCAATAACTTGAGTTTACAAGATTATTATTAAAATGGTATTTTCCATTGGTTACCTTCTCAATAAATTCAAATGGAAAATAAAAGAGATGGAGGTGTAGGCGTAGTTTATTCCGGTTTTAGCATTTACAAGCTGATGTAACAGTATAGTGTATACTTATTACTCCTAGACTACGCATGTTTGGCCACTATCAACGTGTGCTGTGACATCTTATGAACCAGTGTACCTGGGTTTTTTTTGTCCTTAAGATGGGGTGCTAGTGAGCGTGAGTTTAGGGAAGTATTTTTGCAGTTTTTATAGCATAAACATTTTTGGCCAAAATAAATCAAATTTTTCTTCTATAGAAACATATAGCTTAGTTTTCTGCACATGCTAATTTCAACAGTTGTTGAATATCTGTCAGATGTGTCCTGGAATTTAATGACAACTTTTTCTCTTCATTTAAAAAGTTTGTCACCAAATGCCACCGTGCTCATGCCAGATATTCAAAAATTATTGAGATTAGCACGTGCAGAAAACTAAACTATATGTTTCTATCGAAGAAAAATTTGATTTATTTTGGCCAAAAAATGTTTATGCTATAAAAACTGCAAAATAAGCGCACTAAATTCGCGCTCAACTAGCACCCCATCTTAAGGTGGGATGGAAGGGGACGTGAGAAAAAGCCTGTGTTTTTGTAGTTTTTATGGCAAACCCCCCTTTTTTGTGCAAATAAATAAAATATGGCTCCTGTACATACATAGAATTTAATTTTCTTCACGTGGTGACCTCAAAATTTCTTGAGATCTGTCAAGGATGTTCTGGAATTTAATGACAACTTTTTCTCTTCATTTAAAAAGTTTGTTAGATAATGACAAAATGCTAATGATAGATAGACTATTCAACAACTGTTGATATCAACACGTGAAGAAAATTAAACTCTATTTTTCTACTGATGATTGATTTATTTTGGCCAAAATAAGTTTTTCCATAAAAACTGCCAAAATACATGCCTTTTATCGCCTCCCCTTCCGTCCCACCTTAATACAGCGCATTCGGGAAAGATGTGAAGCTCGAGAATAAATAGGTCAAACGAAACGATACTTCGAAACTAACTAGTCGAACTAGTTCACCTTTTCGAAGTGACCTAGGTAAAAAAGTTAGCTACGAAGTGACACAACAGTAATACCGTAAAACAAAATGACAAAAAATAAAACCCGGAGATTCTCCCACGCGTTACTATATCAGGGTTGTGTGTGTTGAAAGGGAGAGTGTTTTTTAGCGCCACGTCTTACCACCCGTTATGTCTATACGTTTATGTACTAATTACGGTAATAGTTTTAGGGATTAGGAAGGTTATATTTATAGGAAATGTATCCACATTTGCGTGGAGGGTGTAAATGCCTTTTTGGAAAAACTACCCTCAATACACCCGACCGAGATTAGAATCTCGATCTTTCCATCATCGACAGTCTAGTCTACTGCGAGAGTAGTGCGTTAGACCGCGCGGCAACTGAAGCAGGTGTAAGAGAGTTACTGTTTTACCTTAGGGGCCATATATGTATTACGTAACGCAATGTTAGACCTTTTTTGAACCCACTTCTCCTATGTCACGCTCCGTAACGCTTTGGCAGCCCCCCTCCCCCTAAAGTTACGTAACGCTTTCAGTTTTAACTATAAAAAAGCGCCTTTCCTCATGTCATTTTCGAACGGGCTTTTTATTTTTTAGTATACTAGTTATTTTCACGTCGAATAAAATAAATAGGATTTTGAATGAAGGATTTTTATTTGTATTTATTATATATTCGGTCACTGACTCCCAAACAATGGTAAAATGTGGCCTGCAACTTGTCGACCGTAGTTTTACTGATACGCATCAACATAAAAGGACGTGACAGTGTCATATGATTGATCGCATCTTTGGAGTTGAATATGAAAAACAATTTAGTACTCTTGTAAATAAATTAACTAATTAAAAACTGAATGAAACTTTTTAGAAGCTTACCTATTTCAGACCCACTGCCACACAGATAAATCTGGAAGCGTTGGAGATTAGTAATAATAAATATCTTTATGGGGTGTTGAGCTGTGTATTGATCTCCACTTTGAACTCAGGGAATGGAGACAAGGCCAGGAGTTACAGGGTTTAATAAATACAGTTTTTAACCACCCCCTTTTTAATCCCGATAGTTTCCTCTTCGGGGTTTAGGGGGTCATATGATGTATCCACACATGAAAATACAAGAAGATGGATTTTAAAATAAACCAATTTTACATTTTTACCGACACATTTTATTTATGTTAGATTTACCTTTCCACAACATGTGCTAAGTCTTGTATAGCAATAGTTTTTACTGGTAATTTAATTAAATTTTATTTTCAATTAATTTTTTTGTGTTAAATAATACATATTTTTAAAATTATTTCTATCGGGTATTATTATTAATTATTATTATTACTATTATATTTAATTCCTTTTGTTTGAAGTGAAATTATAGCTATTTTTAGTTATTAATTTAAAAAGATAGGACTCTTGTACTGTTTGAATATTTTGAGTTATTGATAGATTTGGCATCCAACTCTTTAGCTTAGTCGGTAGCACGTATGCCTGCTTGGGTTCCGGATTCTATTACCGGCATAGCCGAAAAATGTTTCATTGGTGAAATTGGGGCTTGCCCTTGCACAGTGATGGATTAACGTTCGAAGGACCGGATGTTGTGACTGTCCTAGATTTAAGTTAGTTCTTAATTCATGTGCATCAGCCAGGTCAGATAGTTCACGTTATTATTTACTTACTCCATGGCATTAGGAACTCAAAATTCATTGCCGCACCCACGAAATTACGCCACCTATCCCTATCATGAGCTAACTCTATCCAGTCCACCTCATTCAACCCTATCCCTATCATGAGCTAACTCTATCCAGTCCAACTCATTACACCCCATCTCTTTCAGGTGAATTCTAATGTTATCCTCCCGTCTGCATCTAGGTCTTCCCAATGGTCTCTTCCCATTGGGTTTGCCAACCATAATCTACAAGACTTTATTATCCTAACAATATCTTGTTATTATTGCAGGGTATGTAACTCATCATTTTGTAACCTCCTCCACTCACCAGTATCTTCATTTCTTTTTGAACCAAATACCTTCCTAAGCACCTTGTTTTCTAACATCCTAAACTTGTTTTCGTGATGTAAAGTAAGATACCACGTTTCACAACCATAGAGAACAACCGATAAATCCGCTTCAGTGGCGGCATTGTTTAAGGCGCTACTCTCACAGTAGTAGGACGTGGTTCTAAGAAAAACGGTAAAACTATGGTTATGTATATTCTAAGTTTTATATTCCTTGAAAGCAGCCGAGATGTTGACAACTTACCGACCGAGTAATAGCATGCATTTCCCAACTGTATTATTTTCCTAATTTCCATTGCTAGTTAAAATTATTCCTAAATATCTAACTTATTAACTATGTCAAATTATAGGTAATTGATTCCAAAATAATAGTAGCTTATTGATAGGTCCATGCCTGTATTAATTTGATGGTCTTGGATTCCATCTAACAGGGGTACAAAAGTAAACATAATAACGCTAAAACAAGTGGCGTATCGAGGATTAATGCCAAGGGGTGCAGATCTTGTTAAATTGTACTTGTGGTGTCTTCTTCTTCTCTCTTCCCATTTGACCAATCATACGTAGGGTTCCGTACTACACACCTAATCGTGTGAATGTATTCTCGTTGATACCCAGACAATGAGTGTTGAGAACATATTCCCCTGTACCCTTCGTCTTCCTTGTAAGTTATCAATTGTATAGTCCATCAAGATAAGAGCGATACCTTTCAAGATAACCTGAGTGTACATTTTAAACTAACTTTGCTTACAATGTCAACACGACACTGATTGCTACTTGGACTTGAAACTAGACACACGATTATATTGATAGCTCATAAAACACCTGTTGGATGTTATTCTAGTTTCAAGGGTCAGATAGTTTCGAATAACATTTCCCCCTTCCCCCTTCTCAAATATTCAATAATTTTGTAGTTGTATTTTTAATTTTTATCACCGCGTTCATGTTATACTCATATATATGATAATTAATGGGGTAGGGATAAGGAAGGAAGCATTTTAGAGGTAATCTACATCTATTTGCGTGGAAGGAGAGTGGGAAACCATTTTGTAAAAACCACCCTTAGTACATGCGATCTAGATTCGAACCTCGATCTTCCCGCTATCGGCAGTCTAGTCTACCGCGAGAGTAACGCATTAGACCACGCGGCCATCGAAGCAGGTAAAACCATACTTTGCTTACCCCTATATCATGAGTGGTTTTTTTCTTTCTCCATCAAGTCTTACCACATCCGTCCGAGCTATAAGCATTTTAATTACGCTACTTAGGTAGTAATGAGGATAGTAGAATTTATAAGAAATGTACCCACTATTACGTGGAGGGAGAGTGTAAAATCCATTTTAGGAAAAACTCTCGGTTTCCTCAAAATGGGATTCGAGCCACGACCTCCGACTTACCGGCAAGTCGAACTAGATGAGTCTTGATATTTTAGTCTTGCGACTAGAGTAAATAAAATGGGTGTATCAATCCTCTGCTGTGAGACTAACGCCTTAGACTACCAACCTCCTTGGCGGGTATTGGCGCTGTTTACATGCACGAATGGATTTTGTTTCTTGTCAAATACTCCGCTATTCTTGCAATATAAATATTTCAATGGATTTGGAAATAAAAAAGATCCAAGGAATATTTTCTCAATATTTCAATTTGGCATTGTTGTTATATGGAAAATTAAACAGTATTTTAAATAATGATTGTTGATGTTTAATAAGTTGTATAGTAGTGCCTAACTCAATTTCAAGGTCTTTGTTTGTTGGTCAGTTGGCCTTACTGTGTATGATACCTTTTAGTGTTTATTTCTAACATGGATTTTTATTATAACTTTGATGTATAATTTTTGGGTCATTCAAAGCCTGTACTTTATGTGAACGAGACCTCTTGAATTTTCTGATTATGTACTGAAACTTATTTTTGTATGTGATAATAAAACATGGCGCAGTCGGTAGTGTCTGCAGTGAATAATCTGTGATTCAGATTTGTGGATACGACTATCTCATATCTCGTCCTGTAAAGAAATAGTTATCAATGGAGTTTAATAAACCCAAGCCGCTTAATCTTGCCGGAGATTTGGCGAAGAATTTCAATGAATTCCAGGAAGAAGTTCTAGAATATTTTGAGGCGACAGAGACCGGAACAAAATCTGCAGGCGTGCAAATAGCCAGGCTAAAAAACCTATTAGGACGAGATGCTGTCCGACTATATAAAACCTTAACGACCATCAAACCTGAAGAAGAAACAGTAAATGATATATTGTCTGTTCTTAAATTTCACTGTATTCCGAAGAAGAATGAAACAATCCTTGTGTTCAATTTTTTTAACAGGAAACAATGTCTCGGTGAACCGTTTGAAAACTTCTATGCAGAACTCAGAGCTCTTGCCACGCCTTGTGAATTTGGTGACCAGGAGGATAAGTTGCTGCGTGCACAAATAATATTGGGCGTGAACTCACAGTCAATAAAACAACACCTTCTTAGGGAAGATACTACCCTAAACAAAGTTGTGGAATATTGCAAATCAGTGGAGCTGGCAGAAAAAAACTTGAAAACCATTGAAGATGGAGGGCGATCCTCGCAAAGTGATATATTTAAAGTTAGCAGAAAAACAACAACCCCCCAACCCTCCCAAGTGCAGAATCAGTACCACCTTCAAAAAACAGGTCAATCAAGAAGTTGGAACAATCTACAGCAGACTGAACCGTTACGTCCCGACCCCAAAGAAAATCTTGGTTTGTCAAGAAACAAGTTTAGTGAAAAGTTTGTTAGAAAAGCGTGTTATCGATGTGGGTATGACCATCCAAACCGGCCATGTCCTGCTATTAATAAGCGATGTAATCGATGCCGAGGTATGAACCATTTTGCCAAAAATTGTGTTGCCACAAATAATTTTTCTAGTGGTCGTAGTGCTTTTGAACTAGGAGCTATGAACGCTGATAGTAATGTTGTTAACCAGACTTCAAATGTTGGTGAGTGTAATTATTTTTGTCAATTTCAAGATACTGATGGTTACTCTTTGCCCCCTGTTTCAGGTTATTCAGATATAGGTTCTCTTTCAATTATAAACTCTGTAAATACCAATCGTCATTGGTGCATATCATTGCTAATTAACTGCAAACCTGTACTTTTCAAATTAGACACAGGGGCAGAAGTTAACATCCTTCCTTTAAGGTCTTTGCAGTCCATTGGACCTGATTATAGTTCTAGGCTAAGTGCTCCTAAAACTCATATTGAAGCTTTTGGGGGTTTTGAGATTACACCTGTTGGTGAAATTTGTCTTCCTGTTGTCTATGAAAACAAAACACATAGTTTGGTGTTCACTATTGTTAATTCAGTTAAAGCCGTACCCTTACTTAGCCTTTCATCTTGTGTGAATCTCAATCTCATTACAAAAAATTTTGTTGGGATTCTCAATGCTCAAAGTAAACCTGATTTTCAAAATTTCTGGAATTCAAACCAGGATGTTTTTAATGGCCTTGGATGTTTTCCAGAGGTTCTTGATTTAAAATTAAAAAAAGGTGCTATACCTAAAAGCAGCCCAGCCCGCAGAGTTCCCCTAAAAATATTAAGTAAACTTAAGGTGCATTTAGATGATCTTGAACAGCGTGGCATTATTGAATGTTGTGAAGCCGGTGAATGGGTAAACAATCTAGTTATTGTAGAGAAACATAAAACAGGGACCATACGGCTGTGCATAGATCCTAAAGATCTTAACGAAAATTTGGTCCGAGATTATGTGTTGATTCCCACTCTCGAGGAGATTAGTTCCAAAATGGGCAATAAAAAATATTATTGTGTATTTGATTTAAAAGATGGGTTTTACCAGGTAAAATTGAGTAAAGAATCAGCTATTCTATGTACATTCAGCACCCCCTTTGGATGTTATCGTTTTTTACGTGCCCCATTTGGACTAAGTGTACTTCCTGAGTACTTCCAAAAGATGACTCATAAATACTTTGGGAATATTGGGGGAGTATGTGTATATTTTGATGATGTTTTATGTGGAGCAGACACAATAGAAGAGTTATGGAAAATAGTTAAACAGGTTACTCAAGCTGCTCGTGAAAACAACATAGTATTCAACCCAGAAAAAGTTCAATTCTTTGTGGATAAAGTTAAATTTTTAGGTTTGGAATTTGATAAGGATGGAATTTGTCCTGATGATACTAGGGTTCAGGCTATTCAGGACATAGAAGTACCTGCTTCAAGGAAGGATTTGCAGCGTATTTTGGGAACAGTCAACTACCTAAGACCATTTGTGCCCCACCTGTCAGATATTTGCACCCCATTCCGTGAACTTCTAAAAAAAGATTCCGAGTGGTCTTGGAATTCCTCCCACAGTAAGCAGTTAGAGCTTTTGAAAAAGTCTATAGCACAACATGCCTTGTTGACTCCCTTTGACCCCTCCAAACCCATCAACATACATGCTGACAGTAGTCAATATGCCCTTGGTGCCACTTTAATGCAAGATGGCAAGCCCATTTTATATGCTTCACGATCGCTTACTGCCACTGAGCAAAATTATGCTCAGGTGGAAAAAGAGTTGCTTGCTGTCTCATTTGCATTCAAAAGGTTCCATAACTTCGTGTATGGTCATGAAGCTGTAACTGTTCATTCAGATCATCAGCCACTCACCTCCATTATTGTAAAAGCCATTGGTAAAATTACCAATAATCGCCTCCGCCGCCTCAGGCTGAAACTATTGCCCTATTCATTCACACTCAAATATTTAGCAGGCAAATACATGCATATAGCAGATCTATTATCTCGAAATTGTAAAAATGTTCCTCCATCTGTAGATGAAAGTATGTACGACATAGTACATGTTATAGGGACAACCTCCGATGTTCAACCATCCTTACTTGCAAAGTACAAGGAAAATACAGTTGTGGACTCTGTTTTGAGAAAAGTCTTTAATTATTACATTAAAGGTTGGCCTAAGTCACTGTCATCAGATTGCTCAGAGCTGAATCACTATTTTTCCCTCAGAAAAGACATCACAGTCCATGATGGGCTTCTTTACTATGATGAGCGTCTACTAGTTCCATTTAAACTGAGGCGTTTCACCCTTGAGATCCTTCATGCAACTCACCTCAGTTTTGATAAAGTCAAGGCTCAAGCATCTCGCAGCTTCTATTGGCCAGGAATCAACTCTGATTTGAAAAATTTTATACTTGCGTGCCCAACATGCAATCGATTTCAACGGTCTAAAATAAAGGACCCGCTGCAACCTCATGACATCCCTGATTTACCCTTTGTTAAAATTGCTGCTGATTTTGCGGATTATAATGGCGATAGCTATCTAGTTATTGTGGACTACCATTCGCGGTGGATTGAGGCTGAGAAGGTCCCGAGTAAGTCTGCTTCCACTGCTATAAGTAAGCTCAAACCAATCTTTGCGCGTTTTGGGATTCCCAAACAATTCATGTCTGACAACCAACCTTTTGACTCATTTGAATTCAAAGTATTTGCCCAATCATGGAATATTGAATTAGTAACCTCCAGTCCTCACTATCCCCGCAGCAATGGTTTGGCTGAGAAAGCGGTTGGAATTGTTAAATTGATGTTAAAAAAGGCGCAATATGATCGTGGAGACTTTCCACTTTTCCTTCTGGATTATAGAAATAGCCCAGTGGCAGGGCTCCCATACTCACCTGCTCAGCTTCTTCAAAGTCGCACCCTTAATTCTAGATTGCCTGTACAGGATTGCCACTTGAAGCCAGAAATAATTATTGATGATGCAGTGACTGCGAAAGTAGGGCAATCGTCACATTATGACAAAACTGCTCGTTCCCAAGAGCAATTTTTTAACCCTGAGCAGTATGTCTTTATTTGGAACAACAAACTGCGATTTTGGGAAGAGGGCAGTGTGGTTAAGAGATTGAGAAACAGATCATATCTGGTGTGTATAAAAGGAAAACTTTATAGACGAAATTCACTTCATATTAGGCCTAGGCACTCGGGTAATGACATTTCCTGTGAAAATCATGATAGGGTGAGGAGCTTTGGTGAGGATATGGGTGATCTTGAAGGATTAAAGGTAACACCACCATCTTCTCCTGATAACAAGCCAGAGGACATGATAGCCTCAACTTCTCAGTCTCCTAATTCAGAAACGAATACTATGCCTCTTGGAACTAATCTGCCTAATATGGTTACAAGGTCTGGTAGAGTTGTCCATCCACCAGAACGCCTTGATTTATGAATCTATTTTGTGTAAAAAAAAAAAAAGATAGGGGGGGCATGTTTAATAAGTTGTATAGTAGCGCCTAACTCAATCGAAGGTCTTTGTTTGTTGGTCAGTTGGCCTTACTGTGTATGATACCTTTTAGTGTTTATTTCTAACATGGATTTTATTATAACTTTGATGTATAATTTTTGGGTCATTCAAAGCCTGTACTTTATGTGAACGAGACCTCTTGAATTTTCTGATTATGTACTGAAACTTATTTTTGTATGTGATAATAAAACAGTTGAAGGAAACATAAAGCTGTAATCATTATTTTTGTACGTTTTGCCACAGTAGTAATTATCTTACTTAGATAATATTACTTATGAGTGTGTATTTAATTAGTAGTGTAAACTTGCCAAAAAGGTAAGTTTTATAAAATAAAGTACCTTTGTGATATATATAACAACAAATTTCATAGGTTAGGGCAACATTATAATCATCTAATGTAAATACAACCAAGATTATTATTGAGGGTAGATAATTAGTTTCTCGTCCCAATTGGTTTTATTTGTTTGTGTTGCATTGAAAATGACACTATATTCAACCTTGCTAATTCCTAGCTCATTAGTGTAATTAGTACTTGAGGGTATAACCCAAACAGGTAGCAAGTATTAGTAATATGTAAATTCTGAATGCTGATATTATAAACTAGTGTTTCCCAAACTTTCGCCAGTTCTGTACCCCTTTCGGGACCTTCCAAAGCTTCATAAAAAAAAGCAACAAATATTTTTCTTGTTAAGTGTAAAGGATTGTTGCATTTAATTTTTATTTATTTGAGGTTTTTAACGTGCTCTTTTTAAACCGACTGATTATATCAGAGCACGATAATTTTCTATGAGCGAGAACGAAATGGCCTACCAAATTTGCCGGTAAATGTATCTTCACATATCTTTAAGGGTTCTTTTGCATGCCGTAATCGATATGGGACCGATGGCTTTACTTCCACTCCAAAGGAAGTTGTGCTACGGATGTTTATCACTCAAGAAAAATCCGCGGACCCCTGCTGGGTTCGAACCCATGAACATAGGGTCCTGAGGCAAGCACTTTACCCCAAAACCACTGAGGTCAATCGATTGTTGCAAATTTTAATAACTATCCTAGGATTAAGCCAAACAAAGAAGTTATATAGAGAAATAAAAGTACGTAGTTAGAGTCAAAGTCTGTTTTGATTATAATAGTAAAATATTCTATGAATAATACAACTCACGTGTCCCCTAAAATCCTTCGCGTGCCCTTTGGGGTGCCCTAGGGGGACAACTTTGCCCCGAGCTAGATAGGGCCCCATTCTTACGGACATTTTTTCTATCTAGCTGCCTTAAATAAAAACAACTAATAAATATTTCGGAACGGATTATTTTCTAAAAACTACTGAAATAAAAAAAACTCGTATTAAGAAAATTTAGTATTAGTAAGTTTGTCAACTACTAGTTGTGTATCAGTTATCTTACATAATACAACTGTAATACTTATCGGGTCTTACTTCTTTTTTACCATTGCCTTTTTTTTTATTCTCTTCCTGTACGTGTGAAAGGGGAAGAGGGAATAAGGCTGCAAAATCGTCAGTGTATGGTCCTCAAGATTTCTGTCGACAGCGCTGCGGGGTTAACACATTATTATAATTCAGTTCTCATATCTGACATACATAAAAAAGTTACTCTACTTTCACTCATTCATACGTCAAGTCATGTTATCTGCAGCTGTAGTTTTTGGTAAATTATCGAGTATACCTAAAAATAACACCAACAAAATAGTAAAACAGTATCAATTTTAGCCGCTGAAACAAGTTGTATTTTCTAAAAGATTCCTTCTATAAAAATCAGACTGTACTCTGTGCTGTTTACTTTATTGTGGTTGAGAGAGATGTTTTATTGATTATTTGTTACGTTGTTTGTTAGGAAACTCATCTAAACAGGATATACTGTATTACCGATGACGGGGAGGTTGAGGTTCGAATCTTGGTCGGGTTCATTTGGGATGGTTTTCCATACGTAATCTTCTATTGGTTTTCTTATCCACTCTCCATACTAGTGTGGGTAAATTTACTCTAGATTACCTTCCCATTCCTTACCCACTAGAACAGTGGTTGTAGTGAATTGGACACCTTTCATGTGAGCGATTGGTGGATTGGGTACCATCGACTCATCTGAAAGGAATTGTAAACGGGCGGATTTGGCACCGTAGATTCAACTATCAGGGCAGGTGGATTGGACATCATAGATTCAACTAGCAGGACAAGTGGATTGCACATCGTAGATTCAACTAGCAGGACAAGTGGATTGCACATCGTAGATTCAAACTAGCAGGACAAGTGGATTGGACATCATAGATTCAACTAGCAGGGCAGGTGGATTGCACATCGTAGATTCAACTAGCAGGACAGGTGGATTGAGTACCGTAGAGTCAACTAGCAGGGCAGGTGGATTGAGTACCGTAGAGTCAACTAGCAGGGCAGGTGGATTGAGTACCGTAGAGTCAACTAGCAGGACAGGTGGATTGAGTACCGTAGATTCAACTAGCAGGAACAGGTGGATTGAGTACCGTAGATTCAACTAGCAGGACAGGTGGATTGAGTACCGTAGAGTCAACTAGCAGGACAGGTGGATTGAGTACCGTAGAGTCAACTAGCAGGACAGGTGGATTGGACATCATAGATTTAACTAGCAGGGCAAGTGGATTGAGTACCGTAGAGTCAACTAGCAGGACAAATGGAACGAGTACCATTGATTCAATTAGAAGGAATTTTAAACAGATATATTGGGCACCATTTTAAAAAACGTTAATAGGAGATGGTACACCAGACTAGTTCATAATTCAACTAGACCTTGAGTGGAACACTGGTTGGAAAAGTTCCGTCATCCCTGGACTAGAATAAGTCAATAAAAACCTTGGTGTTGAACATACCAATAAAACCAAATTAAAGATAAGTGCAGGCTAAGAACTAGCTAAGTCAACTTTATCGCTTGTCCAAATTACAAATTGTAGTAAAGCCCAGAATAATCTCAGACATTTTGTGATTCTTGCGCAAATTTACATCTCAATAATGCTTATAGACACCTCAACCATTCTTTTTATGACATCGAACACTAATTTGTCACTCTCGCAATAGAATGGACTGATGTTGACTGGAAGATTTGTGTTTGAACCTCTGTCGGATGTTCTGAGGGTTTTTTCCCTCTCCGCGCAAATGCAGGTAAATTTCCTCTAAATCTCTACCTTACTCATTTATATACCATTAGCGTAGGCTGAAGAGGTACTAAGATATTGGGGGAGAGGGGTAAGTCATAATTTGACAGGTTAAAACATTTTAAATGTGTTCAACTTCTTGACCAACTCTGTGTTCTAGTGGTGAAACTGTGACCGCATTTTTTCTGTGTTAAACTCTGGGTTATTCGTATTGGATTTCATCGTATTCAAGTCTATAAAAATCCATATTTGTTTTTGTTTTGTTCAGCGAAAACTATCGTGATTAAGGATTTTTTTTTTTTGCGCCAATACACCCTGCCCTATTTGACGTGTACTTCTCTATTTGGTCAGGTAACACCACTTCAAAATTTACAAGTTAATAAACACATAAGTAGAACCATAGCACTAATAACCCTTTAAAGATGATATACATATTACATCAGTTTTTTTTTTTTTATTGCTATCTACTATTTACGTATACCTTTCAACAAGAACATAGTTGTGCTAACTCACCTGACATTAAATTACTCGCGTCCCCATACATTAAATTATCATATAATTTTAAAATGTCACTGAATAAATAAAATAGTTAACTTTCCAACCTAGCTGTTTGAACTGTAGTGGGACATCTTGAAGAACTTCCATGACGGTCTCTGTGGAACTCCATTGTGACTTCTAGTGGAAGTTTCTAGTAGAGGTAAATGATGTCTGTTTGGGGTTATTGGAGACAGGAATCCCCACGTAAGGTGAAGAGTTATGGTGGAGGTTAAGATCATTGGGAAGATTTCTTGTAGATAAGGCTAGGATGGTTGTTTCGATACTTCATTGTATGGTTGAACACCAAAATGTCCGTGTAAGATGTTGCCCCAGTTGACGAAGATGTGTAATCAAAGTAAAGAGGTCCTTTCTGCTTGGATGTTTTGAACAGGACTCTACTTAGGGTCGGCGCTTTAAGTGGTCTTGAGTTTCCTTAAGTGTATTCATGCACTTGCTTGAGCTGCTACCATGAAGCCCTTTTGTTGTTTGCTGATGTTCATGAAACCCTTTTTACTCACTTGTACTCTACAGGTTTCTGTAATGTTACAATCAGAGGTGATCCAAATAAAGAACAATGTGCGATAGCGCTCTTTGTCATCATGTTCAAACCAGCACTATGATATTAGACTCCCATGAAACCTTTTTTTGTTCGATCGTGGATCATGAAACCCATTCTGAATTTGGACCAATTATTTGTTCATGTTTGGAAGCGTTATTTTTAATGTTGGTTAACAAAAACAACAGTTGAAGTAATTTTGGATCTATTTATTAACCAGAGTAATGAGAATGGTCAAACAAATTGGAGTTCGGTTTGCCTTACGTAGTATATTGACAGCAGAAGACTGACCCATGAGATGTCAGCCCACTGAACTATCATGTTCGACCAACGGAACAAAAGTGATTGGAGTTGAACTGTGGTCCGCCCGTATGAAAGCCAGAGAGCAAGACCGCGTGACCTGTCCTCTAAGGCCGATTCTACACTAGCGGTTAAAACGCGGCGGTTTTGCCGCTAGCCTTCACCCCCAAAATCTTGAATCTACACCTGACTGTCAAAACGCGACTGTTAAACAGCAATCAAAACGCTACTGATTCTACACTAGCGGTTTAAATGCCGCTGTTGTTGCTTCCACTTGTGCAGAATGATTTAAAAAATTGGTATTGCGAGACTTATTTTATTGGAGGAAATTCGTAAAAAAAAACTCATCAAAAGAGCCGTTGGTGGACTCACCCCGCATTATCGAACCTTCTCTCAACATGACAGTTTCATATTATGTTTATGAATCACAGAATGTACCCAGAGAAGTTATTTTTGTACTATAGAATGTCTGTGGTTTCATTTGATTAACTACTTGGTTTAGTGAATTAAAATATTACAAAACGTGATACCATCTTGGGGAAAAGTATTTACTATTCCTGCTGAAAGACTTCTTGTGACATTGAGGCACAACTGCCTGTTAACGCCTGGTGTAGTTTGATTCACGTTGCTACCGCTAGGCAGTTTTAACGCCACCAGAGGTAGCGGTCAAAACGCTGGTCTAGACGAAAACTTATTTCCTAACTTGATAACAAGGGTTTCATTCAAAGGAGCTGTGGCTAGCGTTTTAACCGCTAGTGTAGAATAGGCCTAACGCCACACACACGACGGGCCCATAGTTCAAGAGCGTGCTGTGACCGTAAAGTGACGTCCTGGGTTCGATCCCTGGATATTCCAAATTTTCTACGAAGCAGTGGATCTAGAATGGGGTCAACTCAGCCTCGTGAGGACAAATTAAGAGCTACTAGAATTAAAAAGTGGTGGTCCCGGCCTAGAAAACCGAGATTAATGGCCGTAGGTTTCGTTGTGTGGACCATATAACACCCTCTATCCGCAGAAGTTGGCACTATCTTCACCAACATAGTGCAGCTACTCATTCAATATGATTCGATTGTGAGCTGACGCCATGGAGGTTTTTTTCTTCAACTTCTTTAACACTTGAGATATTCTAAGTGGGCCCTCCCTCTTGAGTTGATTAGAACAGATGGCAGCTGCTCATGTGGTCCATTGTCTAAGTCAAGTGTTTGCAACTGGCGATAAGCTACAACAGGTGTCCACGTAAATAATATTGGACTACTTATATTACTAGCCAGACAACAATCAGCGATGTTTGGCTTACTGCTCTACACGTCTTACTATTATTATTATTATTATTATTATTATTATTATTATTATTATTATTATTATTATTATTATTATTATTATTATTATTATTATTATTATTATTATTATTATTATTATTATTATTATTACCGCGTCTTACTCCCCGTTCTGGTTATACGCACTTACGCTAATGTGTAATGGTAGGGTGATTGTGAGATGGAATGGAGGACCTACAGTTTAACGTGGAATCCGAACCACGGTGGAGGCCTGGCATTCCACACATTCATAAGTTGTGATTAATACACATCTTGTCAGAGGTGAAGGAAGGGTTTGACAATCAGATAAATCTGTGCCGGGACCGAGGATTGAACCCCGGACCCTCAGCACAGAAGTCTGACACCTTACCCCTAGACCGCCAGGTCACCCTACACGTCTTACTACCCATTCGTTCGCGTTATACGCTTATGTACTGTACTTAGTGTAGCCGCAGTTTCGTGAAGGGATGGTGGAAAACCATTTAGGAAAAACCACTCTCAGTACACGCGACCGAGATTTGAACCTCGATCTCCCCGTCATCAGCAGTCTAGTCTACTGCGAGGGTGACGCGTTAGACCATGCGGCCACCAAAACTGGTTCTACTTTATTGATCTGTTATCATCTTTTAACCGAATCAGGCTGGATGAGCTTGAATTTCGCGTGTCCTTTGGGGCGGTTATTAAAAGTTTCTACTTTTGGGGCTTATTTTCAAGCATCAATAACAATAATAATAATAGGAAAACTCCTTCTTGGATGAAATGACCATGCTGTAATACTTTGGGTGCAAAGTTAATCAAAGGTAACTCTGATAACACATGTGCGTCTAAGCACGCGTTTACTGTCGCGCGTCATCATTCGTAAAATGTCGTTCGTTCTGTAAACCACAGAATACTTTTTTAAAATTTACTTGAGTTAATTAACGTACACTTTCAATCCGAAACCTAGCTCAGTCGGTAGCTTGTCTGACTACTGAGCTAAGGGTCCCGGGTTCGATTCCCGGCATGGTCGAAAAGTTTCTCTTTGGTTAAACGTGGGTTTATCCTTTCACAGTGATAAATTAACGGCCAGGGGACTGGATGTTATGCATGTCCTGGTATTAAATTTGATTATAAGGCGTATGAAGGTATAATAGGTCTAGCAAGCCGGTAGTGTAAAACATATAGCTTTAATAAAAAACTGACCCAGACCACAGGCTGGAAAAGATAATGAATGTAAAAAAAACTTGCACTTTCTTAACTGACTGATTATAACAGCATACAAGAATTTCTCTGATCTAGAGTGAAAGGGCTTACCAATTTTTCCAAATAGGTATTTTCTAGGGTTCTTGGACATGCCACAATTAACATGGAACTTATGGCTTAAATTCTCTTCCGAAGGAAGTTGTGGTACGCATCTTTATCGCTCAAGAAAAATCCGTCTACCACGGCTGGGTTTGAACCCACGATCATCGGATCCTGAGGCGAACACTTTATCTCAAGACCACCGAGATGG